>CM051275.1:26687295-26824795 GCA_027921565.1 Artemia sinica
TATTTTTCAAGCAAATAGATTTTACTTATTGTCCAAGCCACTGTATATGGATATAATGTTATTTATATACAGTGGTCCAAGCCAAGGGATTGCATGTTCCTTTAAAGGGTTTTCGAATAAGGCGGTTGTAATTGTGTACTTCGTGTTTCGATCTGACACCATTTTTAGGAGTTTTAGGAGTACTGCGCTATTCAACAGTTATGAAAAAAAACGAAGCACAGTGGTAACAAACAGAAACGACCAGTTAGCCAGTCTCGCTGCTTTACTATAGCACATAGCTAAAAGAGGAAATAGCTATGAAATAAAAATAAGAAGGTACTTTTCAAAGTCTAGGAGGGGGCAATTGCCCCCACCTACCCCCCTTTAATTGGCATGCGTGGAGCCCCCTCCTTTCCCTGAAAGATGCTGTAGTCACATTTGCATACACACAAAATAAAGAGTTTTCACTGGTACTGACAAAATAATTTCTTTGGTCTAAACCAATCTAAGTAGTACTTTTTCTGTAACTAAAAGAACGCTTTATTGGTATAATGAGTTCTTCCTTCCATCTTACATTTCGTGAAAAAAAAATGTCACTACTGATTTCAACGTATGTCCTGGATTCAACTAGTTACTCTATATGCCCCTTACTGGGAAGCCAAACAAAGGACATGTGGCGGTAATTCGAGGAAGATCTAAAGCCATGAGGAAGCTTTCAAACACTTCGTGGTAACGATCTGTAAGTAAGGAGCGACTCAAACCAATAGAAACCGAAATTTTAAAAACGAAATTTATAACAATTAATACATCAAAAGAATCGGCTTTTAATGCTGATTCCTAATATGTAAAATTCATTAAGTTTGATTTTACACATCACAAGTTAAGAGTCTGAGAAAATTTGGCTGATTTTCGAAAAATGGACAAAACATCCCAATTGGGATCTGGAAGCGATCTTGGTGAAAATCACGCGATTAGATTCAGCGCATCTGATAGCCCTTCTGTGGAGGTTTCAAGCTCCTATACACAAAAGTTTTGAATTTTGCAGTTTTTTCTAGAAGAAAGATCACGAATGCGTGTTTTTTCCAGGGGTGATCATATTGGACCGATGGTCCTAAGAGATCGGGAAAGGGCTCATTCGAACGAAAATTAAAAGCTCTGGTGTCCTTTCTAAGTGATCAAAAATATTGTGACATGGGAAAGCGCCATTTATGGCCATTTTGTGGGACCAAATTACGATTTTGCCCCAAAGAGGATCAAGATTCTAATTCTGAGATAGTCAATCGATTTATAAGTATTAAAGAACTACATATTGCATGGTGACACATTTATTACAGAAAATTCACATTGTCCATACAAGATAAATTGTTAATGTGGATATTTATCTTAATGCTTGATTTAGCTGAGTTGATTGACTTGCTTTTTCATTAAATTATGTTTGATGATGTATAATTGCGCATCGGTTATTAGGAAAGGAGGTGGTACCTAAAAGAGCGAATTTCAATGGCGAACGTGTCTAACTCTCCGTAAGCCTTCAAATAAATACAGAAACGAGTATGGGGGACAGGGATTAATTTCCCTCTCCCTTTATTTTAATTAAGCCTGAATAAGGGTGCTGCGGGGTGACACCTCCCTTCTTAATGCAGAAAAATGTTTGTAAAATTCTTTTTAATGCTTCATTTAATTGAACTCATTTACTTCATATTACATAAAATTACACACAACGATAAGTAAGTGCGTATCAGCTTTTATGAAGGAGAGATGGGGAGTCATTGTGTAGGCGGGGGGGGATGCACCAACGGGTCCTTTATAATACCTAAATATCCTTAATCTCATTGAACTTTCAGATAAACATAGAATGAACTTGCGGGAAGGGGTGAAAATGTATATCTAATCCCTTTTGATTTCCGAGTGTTTTTGGTCTACATTTTTATTATTGTTGCTAGAGTGGGGGGGGGGGCGTAATACTGCCCCATTGCAACGATCGTTTTCTATGCATCATACAATATTATATTCACATGTTTGCCGGCACAGATATGGAAAAGGCAGGGGGAAGGGTCATGAGCCTCGCAAAGAACTTTCTTGTGGGGATGGTAAGTGCTACCAGGAGCTTTGTTTTTCAGAGATTTTAAATGGAAAAATTTATCTTTTCCTATTTAAATTGAACGTTTCAATGTATTTAAACATATGTATATGTTACCATGAATGTCCGAAATTGGTGAATATCGACATTTACCGGTGAATGTCCGAATCACCCTTTTTTCTCCTTAGATTTAGTCAGCGTTGCCAGTCAAGTTTTTCAGTTTTATGCAAGGTTTGACGGTGACAGGTTAGGTTATGTTGGGCTAGCTTATTAACCCATTTCTGAGATTTATAGCCTAATTTAACGTAACCTAACTTTTACCATCAAAGCTTGCATAAGACTGAAAAAGCTGATTCGCAAAGCTAATTAAATCCAAGTAGAGAAAAAAGAATTTCGGATATTCACCGGTGAATGCCGACATTAACCAGATTTCGAACATCCATACACAATGCAAGATATACAATGTATTCAAACATTACAGAACCCTATTGCAGAGATCGCAAAAGCTTCAGCCACCTAGAAGATCAAAAGTCACACCAAATTTCCATCTATGTAAACAATAATATCCAAAGGCAGATCTGGGCTCTCTTGCACCCGGGGCAAAATACTGAGTAGTGCCCCCCCCCAGTCTCCAAAAGTTTTCAGGCCAAAATTAAACAAAATTTTCATTTATTAACACAAATTTTCAAACTGCGACCTGCACTTCGTTTTAATAAAAATAAAATTTTAAAAAATACAAAATGATTATAACCGTTAGATTAGTTATTTGAAATTTTGCGCCCCTAAATTTTCTGCACTTTGGACAAGTACCCCTCTGTCTCCTCCTAAAACCGCCACTGATAGTATCCCTCTCCGTCCACCCGAAGGTCTGTAGTAAAAAATACTATTAAAAACTTATTCAACGAAAAGTACTGTTCATCGAAAATTTAGCCAAATATTCAAGTTTTTTCCCAAAAATATTATTTACAGTCCAACAGGACGTTACCAATTGGCTTACAATTATTGTTATATACAGCTTAACAGCAAGAAATCGGAAATGTATGGGGCAAGTAACACACCATGTCTTGGTTAGGCCTGAGCATGATTCAAATAACGAACAGAAAATTAATAAAAGAACATGCTTTTTTCAGCTGAAAGTAAGGAGCAACATTAAAACTTAAAATGAAAACTAGAAACTTTAGCGTAACGATCGACGGTTGAGGAGGGAAAGTTCGCCCCACATACGGAAAGATTTCTGTTCGTTTTAAGTTTCAATATTGCTCCTTACTTTCAGTTGAAAAAACTTGTTTTTCTTTTGCAAGCAAGCAAGATCGAAGATGGGACAAAGAATGCCAAGTGAAAAATATCACCGGAAGTGTTTGAAGGACCAGTGGTGTGGGCAAGCGAAAAGAAATGCATGGTTCCTGCCAAAATTCAATATATTTGAAGACAGTTCGCAATACTAGTTAGCTCATCACACTCTTTTTATACAAATCAAATAAAACACGTAAACTATGCTGAGCAAAGTGGCAATCTCAACATCTTGATCAGACGAGTCTGGGGGGAAAGGGCGTGGGAGGGGACTAGTTACTCTCCAATATTTTGGTCACTAAAAAAGTGCACTAGAACTTTAAATTTACATTCAAACGATCGCTCTCCTGATATTCTAGGACTTTCGATATTATTACCCCTGGGAAGAACAAAAGAAAAAAAAATAACAATAATAATAATACTGTGTAATAACACACAGCCGTGATCTTTCTTCTGGCAAAAAAAATACAATATTCCACATTTTTGCAGATGGAAGCTTGACACCTCTACAACAGGGTTCTCTGATACGCTGAACCTGATGGTGCCATTTTCAATACAATTTCACAACATTTAGGGGATGTTTTCCTTCTTCTTCAAAAATCAGGCAAATTTCCTTCGGCTTTTAGCTGTTGAAGGATAACATTAAAATTAGTGAGTATTATACATTTGGAATCAACATGAAAATTAAATTCTTTTGATGCGTCTTTTGTTATCAAAGTTCTGTTTTTTAGAGTTTCTGTTACTATTGGACCGAGCCGTTCCTTACTTACAGTTTGTTACTACGAACTGTTTGAAAAGGCCAAACATCCTCACGTAGAACAGAAATTGTTTTACATCAGCGGTTACAATAAAAAAAGCGTAATACACTTGTAAAAAATGAGGACAATTTAAAGTAAAAATTGACATTATAATAAAGGAGTTACTTATTACTAGTGGAGAACTGGAAATTAATAAACTATAAATGTATTTAAACCAAATTTAACTAGCCCTTATCACAAAAATATCGTTGACCAACTGTCCCTTAATGATTAGACTAAAAGTGGTAGCACCGAAAACAGGCTTTGTTAGATACCCTTAATATTGAAGGGGTATTTCGGAAAATTAAGGGTATGAATAATTCCTCTTGATGCCCCATAAATCACGGACAGTGACATCTGGTCTTATTTTATAATTGCAGGTAGGTTGTACCGTTGGGCAGTAGAACTGATATTTCCTGACGAAATGATAGTGCCGAAACTATTTTCCAGTTGTTTTTTTTTGTTATTTTTTTATACTACCCAATGAAATTGATGAAATTGATGAAGCATTAAAAAATTGCGTTTTCAGCACCCATTCAAAACTTCATCAAAAACTTAAGCTTACTTTGACAGCAAACCAGAATTGGATAATTAGTAATCATCCTTACTTCCATAGGAAATTTGGAAGATAAAGCACAACAAAAAAAAAATTTCACTTTTTTCCAGGATTGTCACAACTCATAAAGGCACGTACACAGCAAATTTCTTCGGGGAGGAAAAAGAAATATATTTGTTAATTTTAATAAAAATTACCCAGAAACTGGAAAATTTAGAATTTTGAGATGGATAAGGGGGGGAGGGTAAAATCCCTCCCCACTAAGTATGCCCCTTACCTCATGACAAGCGCGAATTTCTTGTTTTACAAACTTCTTTTTTAGTTCATAAAATTTGCATCGCTCTTTATTTTGAGCAGTGTTTCTATTTATAATAAAATCCTTGAAATAAACGAAGTTTATTATATAATCTAATTGCAAAAATAATCAAAATTTACTTTTAATAAACGATAGAGATTTTAAAGGGTTCAGATAGCCCAAAAAGTACGTTTTCAAGCCCAGATATCTAGGTTTCCTAAATTTTGATGGTTTCCCAAAAGATTTACAATGGAGAGTTTTGAATCAACCTTATGAAAAAATTACTCCCTATTTCCCTAAAGAGCAGGTTTGCATTTTTAAAATTATTCAAAACAAAGACACTTTTAGTTTAGTTCGAAGCTCATTTCATAGGATAATGCGCCCTTTAACCTGATTTTAAACTTAATCTAAAAGTGAACGACAATTAAATTACAAGTCAGCTAAATATCATAATGCTTTAAATGGAAGTCTCTCTCTATCAGTCTCTGTGAACGTAGAAAGTGCAGGGGAGGAATGCCAACAATTAAATTAGACCTAGAGAGCAGGTCCCAAAGAAAACCTTTCCCATGGCAAGTAGATATTGATCTCCTGTGCTTTCATTCGCAGTAATAAGAATATACAACTTTTAGAGTCGGAATAATTAATTTGAACAAGACTCCTAGATATGTTCAAGACAAATAAGAATAATATTCAGTCTGAATAAAAAAGAATTTGCGAAGACTTATTTTCTTTTAAACAAGTACAGTAAGCTGTTTACTTTTTCCTAGGTAGAAGAGCATTATTTTGTGATACGAAGCAATTTGAGCAATTTGAGTATTATCCGGGCACAAGCTCATCACCTGTTCCCGTAGACACACAAAGGTCTCCAACACTTAAGGGTGACCATAGGACTTAATGGAGGAGGGTTGAAAACATGAAAAAGGTACATTTTTAGGCCACAGCTTTTTATTTTCCAGAGATTCCTTCATACCAACCTTAGAGGAAAGGGATAGCCCCTCCCCCCTTCGGTTAAAATGTTGCTAAATCCCTAAATATACCTACCCATACGGAGGGGGTAAGAAGATATTTCCCTAGGATTGGCCCGAAGAACCCCCTGACAAAGTTAATAAATTGTGGCTGAAAAATATACCATTGCTTATATTGACCTTCCCCCTATCTGCAGGGAAATCTGCTCCATTACCCATGTCCGTCTTCCCAAGGTTTGAACCTGCCTCCTACTATGCCTCTGAGTAAAATCCTAGCTCTATCACAGCAGGATAGGCAAAGCCATCCATGAATTTTAAAACAGAAAGAAAAGAAAGTCCATCGAGTTGGGATTCCTTGAAATGACAATTTATTTTATAATTAAATAATAAAAAGTTTTTTTTTCAACTGAAAGTAAGGAGCAACATCAAAACTTAAAACGAATAGATGTTATTACGCATATGAGGGGGTGCCCCCTCTTCAACACCTCACTATTCATGCTAAAGTTTTTCAGTACTTTAAAATAAGCGTCTTATTATTCTAATTAAACAACCCTTGTGTTTCAGGAGTCGTTTTTAAAGAATTGGGACAAAACTTAAATTTTAGCGTAAAGAGGATGGTGTTGAAGAGGGTCAACCCCCCTCGTATACATAATAATTTCTGTTCGTTTCAACTGTGCTTTCAGTTGAAAAACTTGTTTTTTTTTATTTAATTTCTGATCGTTTTTTTTTTTAATAATGAACTCTTTGATAGTAGAATTATCCAAAGTCATATCGACTTCAAGAAACTGTCTACGAGCCGAATAGACACGAGGTATTGTAAAAGCCAGGAGATAAAACATTCTACCAATGAATCCGCTTTTATAATTATTTTACAGATGATTTTATATCAATGTCGAAGCCACGAAGCCTGAACAAGAAGCTTCCTATCTACAGGTGTGATAATGTGTAATAATGTGACATTGCTGACAAAACTACTTTAGGTATTGTGCATTATAACTAAACCATCGCTATAGACTGTACAAGGAAACCAGACACGAAAACAGACAAACGGGTATTTGCTAGATAAATTGATGGCAAAGCGTGGTTTCTCATTGAGGTTACGATATTTAAAAGACTATTTTTTGAAGTTTAGGGGGGGGGGGGGGGTACCTAGGTTAGGTTACGTATTTAATGTATGCTATGCTTACCCCCCCCCCGCACCCCACCCCCAAATGTGCAGATATATAGCCCAAATTTGTTTCTAAACTATTATATATTCATTCTATTTTATTTTATTTCATTAGCATTAACCAAACTTGACTTCTTTCGTGTATAGCGCTGGTTTAGTTATAATGCACAAGTACCCTACTTTTATCTTAAACCTTTACAAAAAAAAGCCAACAGTAAGGTTTGCCAAAGCAAGACCTGGCTGTTTACCATCAAAGCTGACTTGAGCCTAGTGTTGGTTTCACGAAGTAAAATCACGACGTGGGTCAGAGAATGGCTGCCGATAATGAGTCTTCACCTCAAGACAGTTCATAATGGAGTAAGATTTGTCATTAACTGGTGGACATCAGAAAGATTTTTCTACCTTAAAGAACCCTGAGTACAATAGCCCCTCCCCCTATGAATAAAACTAAGTATGCCAAGCTCTTGCTTCTAAGGCATTCCTATTTAATTAAATTCTTCAGTTAAATCATTTTCAGTTGAGAATGAGGTCTATAAATTATAAGTCTGCCCCTCTTTACAACAACAAAAAGAAAAAAAAGCACTAAGGTAGAACTACTTCGATGACACTGCGCTGGGTGATAAATCCCTGTTCTGTGTGTGTTTGGTGGAAGCACCAGACAAACAAAATAGTTAAAAATTGTTCAAAGTACAAATATTTTTGTCTCAATACGGGTTCAACAAATTTCAAAGGAAAACGGCAATCTTTGAATACGGGCAATTCTCTTAGCCCAGCCCGTCGCCAGAATATCGTGACCCCACCCGTAAATTTGAATGATTTTTATACAGTTTGCATGTTTTAACGTCTAAATACCCCCCCCCCCCACCCCAAAACAATGCATTGACTTTTTTCACACTTTGTAGCCAAATAGCCTATTAGTTTCAACTTCGTGAATTGACAAGTCCCAGGGCAAACTGGAGAGACAATGGAAGCCATTCTATATTCTTTCAATTATGGGAAGCTGAGACGCTGACAAGAGAACTAGGGAAATTTATTAACTTTTGACACGCTATTAAATTGATTAATATCAAACGAAAAAAAAAAAACAAGGCTCCGGCTGTAGAAAGGAGAAAGCTCATTTATCTATTTCTGATCTCTAATACAAAAATCTATCTTCCATGAAGAGGTAACGTAATCCTAACCAAAATAAATTTTTAAACAAACCAAGCGGTGTAAAAGGCCACACTCTATCCACCACTGCCTTTTCAATGTAATAAAAAAAATGAACAAGGAGTAAATATACGTTTCCTCTACTTTCTCCTCTTGCGTCAAATTAATACAAAAAAACGTACAAGACTACCAGCCCTCTAGATCTCCCGTTGTTTAAAATTAACTTTGACTAACAATTTACGGAAATCAGTTTAAAGTGCAACAAAGATGGTAATTTTAAGACTTTTATTAACTAATTACCTTTCAAAATACTTGAGATTAAAATTTTGTTGTTACAGCAAATACAAACAAATAAGCCCTCCCATTCTCAGCACAGTTTGATTCCGAAAAAATTAAGCACATTCCTCTTGTGTCAGAGCATTTGGTCTTAGGGCATTTGAGGGGAGGGCGCGAGCTTTAGCGGGAAGGGTGGGAGGTTGGATATAGGGTCTCCCAATCATCCACGGAATAACTTATGTCCGTTTCAGTTTTGCCGCTCTTTTATTTTCAGTTGAATTTTTTTTTATTTATATACATTCTTAAGATCATGCGCTGCCTAAGTAAAAAACGATGTTGGCACAATGTATTATTTATTTTTTGTTCCAGACCAGGGTCTGGATACCTGGTCTGGTCTGTTCCAGACCAGACCAGGTATCGAAGGGGTTGTCGTAGAAACTTCGAAAAGGGCTCATTCGATTGGAAATTGGAGTGTTCAGTGCCCTTTTTAATAGTAGAAAGTGATTGGAAGACAACTAACAACCCTTCCACGCCCACCATTTACCCAAACACAACCAATCAAAATTTTGAGATAGCCATTTTGTTCAGCGTAGTTGATTTCCAGATAGAAATTATGTTTTTGAGGAGGACACTCCCCCACAGCCCTCAGGGCCAGGGTTGTAAGTTATGCCCTGGGGGCATATAAGATAAAAAATGTTGTCGTAGAAACTTCAAAAAAGGCTCATTTGACTGGAAATTCAAAGGGTTAGTTCCCTTTTTAATAGTCGAAGGTGATTGGAGGGCAATAACCTCCCTCTCACGCCCACCTTTTCCCCAAACACATTCAATCAAAATTTTAAGATAGCGATTTTGTAGTAGAAAGTTCAACGAAGTAGTTGAAAGTTCTGAAAATTAGGTCTTTGAGGATGACACCCCCCCCCCCCCCACAGCCCTAAGGGAAAGGGTTATAAGTTATGCCCTAAGGGCATATAAGGTTATCATAGAAAGCGTTGTCGTAGAAACTTCAAAAGGGGCTCATTCGATTCAAAATTGAAATGGCTAGTGCCCTTTTTAATAGTCGAAAGTGATTGAAAGGAAACTAACACCCCTTCCACGCCCACCATTTACCCAAACACATCAATCAAAATTTTGAGATAGCCGTTTTTTCAACGCAGTTGAAAGTTCTGGAAATTATGTCTTTTAGAACGACAACCCCCTCAGAGCCCTCCGGGCTAGGGTTGTAAGTTATGCCCTGGGGGCATATAAGGTTTTTATAGAAATTTTTGTCGTAGAAACTTCAAAAGAGGCTCATTCAATTGGAAATTGAAAGGGCTAGTGCCCTTTTGAATAGTCGAAAGTGAATTGAGTGTAACTAGCCCCCCTCTCACGCCCACCATTTCCCCAAGCACATTCAATTAAAATTTTGAGATAGCCATTTTGTTCAACGTAGTTGAAAGTTCTGGAAATTATGATTTTGAGGATGACAAACCCCCAAATACCCTCAGGGCTCAGGGTGGTAGGTTATGCCCTGGGGGCATATAAGGCTTTTTATAGAAAATGTTGTCGTAAAAACTTCAAAAAAGGCTCATTCAACTGGAAATTGAAAGGGCTAGTGCCCTTTTTCATAGGCTAGACGAAACTGATTGGAGGGCAAACTAACCTCCCTCTCTCGCCCAGTTTCCCCAAACACATCCAACCAAAATTTTGAGATAGCCATTTTTTTCAGCGTAGTTGAAAGTTCTGGATAATATGTCTTTGAGGATGATCAACCCCCCCCCCCCTCTTCACACCCCTCAGGGCAAGGGTTGTAAGTTAGGTCCTGGGGGCATATAAGGTTTTTATAGAGTGTTGTAACAGAAACTTCGAAAACTTCGAAGGGCTAGTGCCCTTTTTAATAGTCAAAAGTGATTGGAGAAAAACTAACACCCCTCCCACGCCCACTATTTCCCCAAAAACATCCAATAAAAATTTTGAGATAGCAATTTTGTTCAACGTAGTTAAAAAGTCCTGAAATTATGTCTTTGAGGATAACACTCCCCCCACAGCCCTCAGCGCAAAGGGTTGTAAGTTACGCCCTGGGGGCATATAAGGTTTTATAGAAAGCGTTGTCGTAGAAACTTCAAAAAGGGTTCATTCGATTGGAAATTGAAAGGGCTAGTGCCCTATTTAATAGTCGAAGTGATTGGATGGCAACTAACGCCCCTCTCAATCCTACCATTTCCCTAAACACATCCAATCAAAATTTTGAGATAGACATTTTGTTCAACGTAGTTGAAAGTTCAGGAAATTAGGTCTTTGCCAGCGTTGTCGTAGAAACTTCAAAAAGGACTCATTCAGTTGGGAATTAAGAGGGCATTAAGAGAGGGGTGGGGGCGAATGCCCCCCCCCATTTCCCCAAACACTTTCCGATCAACATTTTGACATAGCAATTTTGTTGAACGTAGTTGAAGGGTCCGGAAATTATGTTTTTGAGTATGACAACCCCCAACAGCCCTCAAGGCTAAGGTTGTAAGTTATGCCCTGGGGGCATTTAATGTCATATAGAAAGTGTTGTCGTAAAAACTTCAAAAAGGGCTCTTTCGCATAGACATCCACACAAATTCATGAAAATCAGGGTCAAGTCTGGAAATCAAGACCGTACCAAAGTTTTTCTTCAGTGTTTTGTTTTTTTATGTTTCATCTTAAAAGTTTTTTTTCAAAGTGTTGTGTTTTGTTACGTTTCACCTTATAAGTTTTTTTCAAAAGTGTCTTCTGTTTTGTTAGGTTTCACCTTAGAGCTGTTTTTTTTCAAAGTTCTGGACAAGCGTCTTACAAGTTCTGGATGAATTAATAGAAAGCCTAAGCATTGCATAGAAATCCACACCAATTCGTGAAAATCAGGGTAAACCCTGAAAATCCGGACCATACCAAAGTTTTTTTTTTCAGTGTTCTGTTTTGGTACGTTTCACCTTAAAAGTTTTTTTTTCAAAAGTGTAGAAATTAAGGCCATCATCTTAAAATCCGGATATATTCATAAAAATCCAGACCAAACGGTATAAATCAGGGCCAACCCCAGAAATCCAGACCAAACCATAAAGATCAATACCAAACTGTAGAAATCATGGCCAACTGGGAAATCCTTGAAAAGGAAATAAAATTTCAGTTTTTTTAATGAAAAAACATTGAAATGAGAACCAACAGTAATCATCAAAGGGGGTAGGGTAAGCACAAGAATGTAATTTAAATTTTATTTCAAAAGTGGCATTCTTTTTGCGCTATGTGCCTTGTTGTAATATATGTCTTGTTGTATGGATGGATATGTATCTTGTTGTAAGGATGGATATGTGTCTTGTTGTATGGATGTTGTGTCTTGTTGTATGGATGGTTATGTCCTGTTGTATGGATGGTTATGTGTCTTGCTGTACGGATGGATATGTATTTTGTTGCATGGATGGTTATGTGTCCTTTTGTATTATGTGTCCTGTTGTATGGATGGTCACGCCACGTTGTATGAATGGTTATATGTATTTTTGTAATATGTGTCTTGTTGTATGGAGGTTTATGTGTCTTGTTGTATGGATGGATATGTGTCTTGTTGCAAGGATGGTTATGCACCGTTGTATGGATGGTTATGTGTCCTTTTGTAATATGTGTCTTGTTGTATGGATGGTTATGCGCCGCTGTATGGTGGGGGTACTGCCCCGTCGGAACTGTTACTACATTACTACTTGTGGATTGACAGTTTAGTATTTATATATAATGATATTTATTCCTTAAATTCTTAATAATTTTTGGTTTATTAAAGTTAAAAAAATTAAAACATTTAAAATATATTTTATTTTATGATGTCTTAATGCAAAACTATTCCCCTCTCCATTCTAAAAACAACAAGTTATCCGTCTCCATTATATATTTAAAATTAGCAAAAATGTTCATGCCCAGGGTCCAAACACATTTGAATTACATGGATAACTTGAATTAGTATGTACTTGAATTACATGGTTGCAGCAATAGCTGCAACCTAGTACAGAGCAAATCCCGACCCCCTAGTAACCAAAAGCTTAAAAACGCGTTAGGAAAAAACTGTCACGTAAAGAATAAATGCCGTTGATACAAGTCCTGGAATATCGTAGAGAGCTATTTAAGAGGCCATTTGAAAGCTGTCATAGGATGCTGGGAGAGACGGAATAAAGAGCTGGGACGCTGTGCTGACTATTACATTTGTAACGAGAGTTGGACGGTACATCGAATGGTATGTTCATAGTCCAGCTAGGGAATTCATACAAGCTTCCACAAATTTACCGCAAAAACCTTAGAAGCCTTGATTTCGCCAAAAGCTTAAACCCTGCAAAATTATTAAAGAGACCAAAAAACTTTTTTCACATGTCACTTCCCATGAAAGGAGCGGTCGTAGAAGCTTGCGAGGAGGGCTGAGTCCATGAGAAAATGAAAATCCTAGTTCCCTTTAAAGCAGATCGTCATTTTGTTCAGAAATATCTAATGATCTTATAAGTATGCCTTTGGGGTTAGAATTATCCAGAAAGCCCAAGTGACATTAGGCCTTTTATTATTTTAATTATCCAATATTCAAAGAACGATCTTAGTGGAACAGGCGGCCGTGTTTTCAGATTAGCTAGGAGCTCTTAGAAATCGTTTGTTAGACGAAGATTTCCAGAGGTTCCCAAAGGTATACTCTGGAAGCGCCGGACGCAGGCCTGCCTGAGTATGTCGGAAACCATTATGAGCACCCGATATTTCAAATTACCTGCAATATCTTTGGAAGGGCATGGGGGGTCATTTGAAACTTTCAGGAATTTTTGGTGTATAGGGGTCACATAGGCCTTAAACTGTGAGTTAGGGGAGGGGGCAGAGGTAAATCAAACACATTAATGTGGATCCAAGTCACAGAATATCTGCAATATCTCGGGAACATCTTGGGGAAAGAGGTTGACAATTTCAGGGATTGTTTGGAAATGACAGGCGTGCTTAGGACAAGGGGAATTTAATTTTTTATTGAGGAGGGGAAGGGGCTTGATTTTTTTGTTACCAATAAAGCAAGATATCGCACTGTAAGCTCCTTTGAGCCTTATAGTCCATGCACGGTGAAGTAGCAAATTAAATCAAAAGACGCTATGTGTTGCAGATTACAAAGATGGGGCTGTGCAATATCCCGAGACCACATTACGCATCGAGTTGAAACTTTCAGGGAGAATAGAAGAGGGCACGTGTACTTTGAAGTAATACAGTGGTAGAGAGAGTAGAGCTAAATCAAAAGACAGTATGTACATCAAGGTTATCAAAATACCCGCAATATCTCGGGAATAGCTTGAGGGATGAAGTTGAAACTTTCAGATAGTTTCAGAGAAGGAAGGGCGACGGTCAGGCAGAGATCAAAATTCTGCTGGAGGACGGGCTAAATGTGCTTTGTTTCAGGTCAACCTAAACGTTTTCAAACTGTTCGTGGTAACTAACTGTAAGTAAGGAGCAACGCGGCTCAATAGTAACCTGAAACTCTAAAAAATGGAATTTTGATATCGATAGATAGGCTATATCAAAAGTCAGCCTATTATGCTGATTCCAAATATGTAAAATTCATTGAGTTTGGTGTTACCCATGAAAGCCTACGAGCCTGAGAAAACTTGACTGATTTTGGAAAATTGGAAAATACCCGCTAAAAGTCAAAAACTTAATGAAAATCCCACTAGCAGTGAACCATAATATAGGCTAGAGGTTTCAAGCTCACATCTGCAAATATATGGTATTTTGTTTTTTTTACAGAAGAAAGATCAGAGATACGTGTTTATTTTTTTTACCAGGGGTGATCGTATCGAACCAATGGTCCTAGAACTTCGAAAGGGGGCCCATTTGAACGAATATTAAAGGTGCTAGTGCCCTTTTATGTGATCAAAAAGATTGGCAACAAGCCCCCCTCCCACGCCCCCTTTTTCCCCAAAATCGTCCGATCAAAATTTTTAAATAACCATTTTGTTCAGCATAGTCGAAAGGTCCAACAGCTATGCCGTTTGAGGTAACATGACCCCCCACAGCCCCTGGGAAATGTCTTTAAGTTAAAAAATTTGCTCATCGTGTATGTACAGTGTTTGATATTAGAAAGTGTGCATACATATTTCGGGGGGGGGGGTGATTTTTCTGCTGAGGGATTCTCCACCGGGAGAATTTTCCAAGGAGAGAGAAGTTTCTCTGGGGTAAACATTTCAGGAGAAATCTTACACTGGGGAAATTTTACAGAATTGCTATATGAAATTCTCTCTATTTGTCTTACTTTCTCTTTCCCGGCTCAATTTTACGTGTGAAGATGTTAAGAGTAATTGTCCGGGGAAAAATTCCCCACGATTGAATTGAACAGAAGATTTTCCATGGGTCAATTTTTCCGTAGAGGTTCAGCCAGATTTCCCGGCCTTATTTAAAAAAAAAAAAACAATCAGAAATTAAATTAAAAAAAACATTTTTGCAACTCAAAGTAAGGAGCAACGTTAAAACTTAAAACGAATGGAAATTATTATGTATATGAGGGGATTGCCCCCTCCTCAACACCTCACTCTTTATGCTAAAGTTTGAATGTTGTCCTAATTCTTTAATAAAGTCTCCTGGAATACAAGGGTCGTTTAATTAGAACAATAACGAGCTTTTTTTTAAGTACCAAAAACAATGCATGAAAGCGTGCATTACTGCTTGAACTTCTAAGAAATTAAATAAAAAAACAAGTTTTTTTTTAACTGAAAGTAAGGAGTGACATTAAAACTTAAAACGAACAAAAATTATTCCGTATATGAAAGGGGCTGTTCGTTTTAAGTCTTTAATGTCGCTCCTTACTTTCAGTTAAAAAAAAACTTGTTTTTTTATTTAATTTCTGAACGTTTTTGAATTAATGCAAATGTTGATTTTGGCTCAATGTACATGAATAATTAAAACGAAGTGTGCATATTAATTTTACTCTTTTTTTGGTTCGAAAGCTGTTTAATTTTATTTACCTACGTTTTTATTAGTAATAAATATACGTAACTTACAAATTAACTTACATAACAAACAAGGCAGCGCAATCGCGCTGCCTAAGTAAAGAACGATGTTGGCATAATGTATATTTTTTTTTCCTTTAGACCAGGGCACTTCGTGTCGAATGAGTTGTCGTAAAAACTTTGAAAAGGGCTCATTCGATTGGAAATTGGAGTGGCTTGTGCCCTTTTTTTGATTGGGAGGCAACTAACACCCCTTCCACGTCCACCATTGCCCCAAACACATCCAATCAAAATTTTGAGATAGCCATTTTGTGCAGCGCAGTTGATTTCCATATAGAAAATGTTTTTGAGGAGGACACTCCCCAAAACCCTCATGGCAAGGGTTGTAAGTTATGCCTGGGGGCATATAAGATTTTTATAGAAAGCGTTGTCGTAGAAACTTCAAAAAGAGCTCATTCGATTGGAAATTAAAAGGGCTAGTGCCCTTTTTAATAGTCAAAAGTGATTTGAGGGCAACTAACCCCCCTCTCACGCCCGCATTTTCCCCAAACACCTCCAATCAAAATTTTGAGATAACCATTTTGTTCAACGTAGTTGAAAGTTCCGAAAATTAGGTCTTTGAGGATGACAGCCCCCCCACAGTCCTCAGGGCAAGGGTTATAAGTTATGCCTGGGGGCATATTTGGTTATCATAAAAAGCGTTGTCGTAGAAACTTCAAAATGGGCTCAATCGATTGGAAATTGAAATGGCTAATGTCCTTTTGAATAGTCGAAAGTGATTAAAAGGCAGCTAACACCCCTTCGACGCCCACCATTTCCCAAAACACAATCAAAATTTTAAGATAGCCATTTTGTTCAATGTAGTTGAAAGTTTTGGAAATTATATCTTTGAGCAGGAAACTCCCCCCAGAGTCTTCAGGGCAAGGATTATAAGTTATGCCCTGGGGGCATATAAGGTTTTTATTGAAAGCTTTGTCGTAGAAACGTCAAAAAGAGCTCATTCGATTGGAAATTCAATGGGCTAATGCTCTTTTTAATACTCAAAAGTAATTGGAGGGCAACTAACCCCCCTCTCATGCCCACCTTTTCCCCAAACACATCCAATCAAAATCTTGATAGCCATTTTGTTCAACGTAGTTGAAAGTTTTGGAAATTAGGTCTTTAAGGGAGACACCCCACAGCCCTCAGGGCAAGGGTTGCAAGTTATGCCCTGGGTGCATATAAGGTTTTTATATGAAGCTAAGAGAAAAAGGAAATAATAAATGAAAAA
Organism: Artemia sinica; assembly: GCA_027921565.1. Lineage (NCBI taxonomy): Eukaryota > Metazoa > Arthropoda > Branchiopoda > Anostraca > Artemiidae > Artemia > Artemia sinica. The sequence goes on from CM051275.1 coordinate 26,704,056, forward strand.
TAAAACCAAAAAAGGGTGAGAAAATGAGGATTTTGTCAGCCAGTGGCAAAAACATGAAGACGAAAAACAAGCAAATATTTCGACAAGAACCTCCGCCAAGTCGTCCTCAGTGCTTAACAAAAAAGAAGAAAAGAAAAAAACACAACAGAAATCTAACCTTTTGGAGTTTACTGTACACGATACGAACAGACACTGAATGAAAGACCAAGCCGAAACGAATGAAAGACAATATTTACCAAAGAGATCGAGCAAGAATATTTTGCCTCGCAATACTTTTTGCTTGTCTGCAAATTCAGTTTTCACTAGGTATGCAAATAGGTTCTCTTAAATTTGACTTAGTGCAAATATCAATTGAGTCTTTTAGTATTAAATTGTTATAAATTGGGCTTAATGAAATGTATCCGGTGTCTCTATTTATAGCCACATTTCTGTTTATATATTTTTTTTTATCTCAATTACCTCTTTAAAAGACTGCGGTAGGTGATTTACAGTAGATATTAAGGTTGCCTCCTCAAAAATATAAGGTTTTTATAGAAAGCGTTGTCGTAGAAACTTGAAAAAGGGCTTATTCGATTGGAAATTGAAAGGGCTAGAGCCCTTTCAAATGTTTTTACTTTTCTTTTGAAAAAAGAAAAACTCTTTTAAATGTTTTCACTCTTATAACTTTAAAAAAAACAAAAATTATTTAAGATTTTAAGGAATAAATATCAGCATTGTGTATATTAAAATGACAATGCACATTTTTTTCAGTAAATTCATTTGAATTTTTTTCAGTAGAGCACAAATTATATCCTGGCTTTCAGAAAGCATAAGATTTAGAACCCTACTCAGATTAATTTCTGCTCGTTTTGAGTTTGACTTATTTTAATTCCTGTTTGTTTTGGGTTCCATTTATTTATTAATACTGATTTGTGGTAGTTGTATGCTTGGTAGATTATTTGATTCTATTTTTGTTCATTTTTGGTTTAATGGAGTTCTTTACTTTTTTTGAAAAACTTATTTTGTGCAAAAAGTTTTTTTTGATTAATTAGCATAAATAACTCTTATGAAAGTACTAAAAACAACTTTAGCGTAAAGAGCGAGGTATTGACTAGGGAGCGAACCCAATCACATACGTAATAATTCCTGTTCGTTTAAAGTTTTGATGTTGCTCCTTACTTTCAGTTGAAAAACATGTTGCTTTTATTTAATTTCTGATCAATTTTTAAATAATGCTGGGAAATCCGGCGCCCCCTTAATAGCAATGTCCCTTCCCCATAAAAACTCCCTCCATAGAAAGATCCTCCCACGTAACCCCCGACCCACTTACCCCCCACTACCAGAAACCCCCCCCCTGAAAACGTCTGTATACTTCCCAATAACCAATACTATATGTAAATATTGGGCAAAGTTCATAACTTGCAGCCCTTCCCCTGGGGACTGTGGGGGATTAGGTCATACTCAAAAACATAGTTATTATATTTTTCGATCATGCTGAACAAAATGGGCCTAAAAGCCCTCCATTTTCTTGGTAACTTAAAAAGGGTACTAGAACTTTTATTTTCCGTTTGAATGAGCCCTCCCGCGATATTCCAGGACCACTGGGTCGATACGATCACCCCTGGGAAAAAAAACAAACAAATAAACAAGCATCCGTGATCTTTCCTCTGGCAAAAAATAAAAAATTCCACGTTTTTGTAGATAGGAGCTTGAAACTTCTGCAGTAGGGTTCTCTGATACGCTGATCTGATGGTTTGGTTTTCATTAAGGTTCTACGACTCTTAGAGGGTGTTTCCCCCTTTTTTCGAAAATCAGGCAAATTTTCTCAGGCGCGTAACTTTTGATGGGTCTAAATTTGATGAAACTTATGTATTTAAAATCAGGATAAAAATCTGATTCTTTTGATGTATCTATTAGTATCAAAATTCCGTTTTTTAGAGTTTCGGCTACTATTGAACCGGGTCGCTCCTTACTTACAGTTCGTTACCACGAGCTGTTTGATAAACCAATAAAGACGCGAAGAGACATACACGGGAGTTTGTTTCGTAGGGGATCCATATTTTTCGGGACGACATATTCAACAGAATAGGTAAAGAACAGGAAAATGAGAAGAACCACAACGTAAATGGCCGAGGCTTACGTCGCAGGACACGCACAAAGCGTTGTAAGTTAATACAATCGTTCAATTCGCATCAAAGTAGCTCTTGAGCCATAATTTTTCCTTCTACCAGCTGAAAAGCCAAACTGGAGCTAATCCAAACAATGAAAAGTTTCGACCTATTGAGCAAGAGGAGAAGTTGAAGTGGCTTGAATAATGGACTTCAGACCTTCCTTTATTGACACGGCTCTAATTCTAAAACAAACAGTACAATACAGAGGATAAAGACTTGCCGTACTGCTGACGTTTAGGTAGCCAAATAAAGGAATGTTCAATTAAAAACTACAAAGAAAAGTTTCAAGTGGTTTCCTTTCTATAACGGTGTTGTTGTGCTGATTAAAAAAGAAAGACTTAGGAATATTTCATCTAACTGATATTTACGGTCAACTGCCTTAAAAGTCAAATTTTTGTTAAAGAAAAGGAAGAACAAAAAGACTTCTCGAAAACTGATAATGCATTTTTGTTACATGAATGAAGCTTCAACCAGCGGATCTGTAGCTCAAATTAGGGACCACAAAGATGTTTTAGCATCCTTAGCTAAACCTCTTCTGCACTTGTAATGCGTAGAAGATTCTGCGAAGACACATCTACCTGTCCTTACTCTTTTTCTTTGTTTAATTTACAAGTAGGAAAAAAGGTAAGATAGGAATTTAAAACACTTTTCTATGACCTGATTTAGGCGAGGGGTAACAACTGGGCATTTTGAGGGACACCTGGAGGCATGAGGCACGGAGGCACGCCGGAGGCATATTCCAAAGGGCGCAACATATAAATATATACAGCTTGCCTGTTATTCGGTATCTGTCGAATATTTCAGCACCTTCAAAAGCGATCTTTTAAAACTTGGAAAAAATCATTTACGGGTTTATTTGGCAAGGAAAAGAACCCCCAAGACTGAAAACAACTGATATGTACCTAAAGAAGAAGAACGGAGGACTGCAAGTTGTTGATATTCATGCAAAAACTAGGTAACCCTACGATGGTACTGATGGTGTCACTTTTTCCTATTAGACATGCAGCGTTGCCACCGGCTCAAAAATAAAATTCCGATTTTTCTTCAGAAAAAATCCCGAAATTAAAAAAAAAATCCCGGAATATAGTTTTTAAGTTATACAACATAGGGCTGCGCGGTGATGACGTAAAAAGCAAGGTGCTAAATTCAAAGTACCGTGAAACGTGGTTTTTAGTTGTAACTAACAACTGATTGTCAATATTCCTAGTATTATTTTGACGTGAAAACGTTCTGGTGGATTAGTAGGATCTACGTCAAATATTTTAGGCTAAAACAATTCGGCAAAGTTCCGAAAAAACGTGTCTACGCATCCACGTTTCATCCTTATTTGAATTTCCCGCCCAAGAATTGACGTAACGCTTCGCAGCCCTATTCAATATGACTTGACCAGCGGTAAAACTTGCCTTTTGATCACGTCTTCACACGTCCCTTTCCCTTTTATCATACCTGCTTTTCTGTTTAGTGGCTGTGCCAAGACGCACCCTTGGATCTCGGATTCTTAATTGTACTAAAAAAAAGGAATCTGCTGCTTTGACACGAAAGAATCTGGAAGACACACAGATCCCTTTTTCCCAAATGTACTTAGAATCCAACTTTCTTGGTATTAAACACAGGCCTTTGGGTATTTGAAGAGAAAACTGTAAAGCAACAGTCAGAAAAACTGTTACTACCGAGTTATTAGTAAAAAGCGCTAAGTAAAGCAACCAACTAAAAAAAATAACTAGTTTCTCAGATATTTATTGGTACGTTTCAGTAATCATCTCGATAATCACAGCTCAAATGACAACCCTAAGAAACTGGACAAATGAGCTTCAGTAAATCAAACTAAGCTCGGTTAGCACAAGTATAAACACTAAGTCTTCTACTGAGCATAACAAGTTTTCCGATGGTATTCATCGCTTCCGCTGCCCTAGATCTTGGAATGCATTTGAGACTCATAAAACTATATCAAGAACTCAAGCAAATGGGGGACGAGGGGCACACGAACTTGAGCTGGAAGGACCAACCCAGCCGTGGGTGGCCTCCTCGTCCGTAGGAGACATGGTTCAAGATTCTGTTCAGTTCTGTGCCCTCATGCACGTCGGTTATTTTTGGTTTTTTGTTGATGGGTTGGTTGTATTTTGTTTTTTTTTGTTGATTAAGGTTGGTCGTAAAAAGGGCTGAAAAAAAAAGAAGGAAAAAAGTGCCACCGCAAGAATGGGTTTTTTGTGGACGGAGGACGCCCAGTCTACGGGAGAGCAAACAGTTTTTTTTGTGTTAAAAAATTTAAAGTTGTAAGAGTAAGCCTTTTGGAGGACCACCTTTAAGATTTGAATTCGTATTAGCGAAAATTGAAGGATATGAATTTTGAAGAAATTGAAGTAAAAATGCCACCGGAAAAGCGTCTCATAGAGGGGGAAGGACACCCTGGAACGGGGGGAGCGAGAGATATTTGGCAAGAAAAAAGTTAAATGGTAGTGGGCCTTCATGTCCACTAATACATTGACTGGTATATAATAATTTATTTATTTTTTTTAAGTTTAGGTGATATGATAATGTATAAAGTTGTAAGATTTATATGTTTTTGTATTAAAATATCACCGAGTGAGAGGAGAGGGGAGGGAAAAAAATAACAACTACCTCTGATAAATGTTAAACAAAATTCCTTCTGTTGAAACACTGAACATGGTGATGGTGGTGGTTATGGTCTTGAGGTCAGTTTTGGGTTTAGGTGCCATTTTTAACATGATGATTGCGATGCTGACGAGACATCAAAAAAGTGGAACCCTTTCTTCTGGATAAATGAATTCAGCTTTGTGAAGACGTCTGAGTCAAAGCAAAAGACAACGTTGGTGCCGATTTCCATAGAAACGGGTTCTGCTGAATGCATGATATACAGGCTGGAGTCACAGTAACCCTGGTCTACAAATGCGGCAGTTAATGTGAGATCAGCATTCAGCCGGAACCCCTGGCACATAATTCCTATGTCGTCAGGGAACGGCATCGCCATATTCTGCGTGTCAACAGAGTGGCATCTTCGCCCAGATAAGTAGCCTAAACTGTTTGACCCGCCCAACTATTACTCTCTTTCCCCTGCCAACCGGTCTGTAAACGCACCATTCACCGATACGCAATTCCGATTTCACACCGACCTCTGCATTGGTTTGTGGCGACTCACGTAGTCCTACCCGTCGGCCCTGGACCATCACCCGTTTTAATCGGTCACTACTCAGCTTCTCAGAGCTTTCCCTCAGAAGCCACAACAGCGTGGATTTTTTTTATTGGTGTTATGGAGCCGTCAGAAGTCTTGACAAGACAAAACCTAGAATTCTTTATATTCGTCACAGGCTCACTAACCCAATTTTTCTCAACTTGGTGTTTCACACAGTAGCAATCACTGGCAAATCTTCAAATGCAAGCAAATGTTGACGGCATATTCTTACCAAAATTACCCCTTATTAAGTTATTTTCCTTGTGTTTTCTATAATTATACAAACTTTCTTGTGTTCTAACAATTGCACTAATTGCTAATAAACAAAATCATATTTAAGATCTCCATAAAAAGCTGATTCTTAGACTGAATGTTATCAATAGTTAGGCTCTTATACTTTCGTTATTGACAAGGATCGTTATTTACTTACCATTCATTACTATGGAGAATGTTTTTTTTTTGTTTTTTTTTTTTTTGTTCCAACCAAATCATATAGAAAAAACATTTGTGGAAAACTGGTTAGGAGTTACTCAGTCACAAATTAGAACTTACATTTTCCTTATTGTGGGTCAGAATCCACTGGCAGGCATCCAACAATAGGGCAACAAACATTTTTTCCATGGTTTTTACCTTTTCTGCTTTTCCTTTGCTTTCCTTATAATTACTTTATAGTCCCAAATTTCTAGGGGGAATGCCCCCCTTGCCCTTCCTTGCCGGCATCCATGACGTAGGCCACAATATTAAGTTTCTCGTATAAAGTTGAGACAAATTTCGATTTTTCAGGTTTATTGTGATGATTTTTATCTTCTTTTTTCGCCAGCGGTTGGTATCGCTAATTTCGGCAATTTGTTGAAAGATTTCTTATCCGAACTGAACATTATAATAAAAAAAAATATCTGAATTCATTACGCTCAAAAAGTTTCTACCTAATGGGAGTTCATTCAGTATAACTCCCTCTCTCCTAATTCCAAGATATATCGCTAGACTATGCCCATTTTTTTTTTTTTTTTTTCAAGAAAGTGTTATTTGGTAATAACAAACAGCTGGAGCACCAGAATCACCATGTATTTAGATACCCTTCCTCTAGGCCTAGCCTATATTTACACAGCATGGTATGGCCTATTATTTAAGCAGGCTGGACCCCCCACCCCCACACAAAAAAAAACTATCACTTGCCCTAACTCTATACCTATGCTTGGCTTACCTAAAATTTGGTTCCTCTTGATCTGGGCCCTCCATATCAGCAAAATTACATCAGAATAATTTCAAACAACGGCGAGAATCAGTGTTGCCAGCTTCTGGTGCGAATTCCCTGTTAAGTCTAAAAAAATCCCTAATTTTTGAACAAGCAACGAGGCCGGGTGTCTCGGAGGCAGGGAGGCAGGCCGGAGGCACGGAGGCACAGCCGGAGGCACGAAGGAAGGGACACCTGTGACGGTCAGTTATTAGCCCCTCGGATTTAGGCTGCAGTTCCATTCTAAACAAAACTGTCGGGCTTTATCCCATCTCTTGGTGATTCTGAATGATTCCAAAAGATCGTACGGTCTCGTTTTCGCGACGTTTTAAACACAGCGCACCAATTTTTCAACTTCCCAAGAAAGGCGGTTTTATCTTTTTAAAGCATTTTCAACAACCACGACACAGATATCCGTATCGAGAATCAAAGTTGGGGAAGGTATACAAGATCGTTAGCTTAGTATATCTTCAACGCATACAACCTCTAAGAAGACGCATTCCGTTGTTTACATGACAAGCGTCGCGCCCACTTTTGTTTCACTATCATTGATTAAGCTGAGAAAGAAAACACGATTGCATCTTCCCATAATTCTACTTCAAGTTGAGCATAAGTCGTATTGTCAGATTTTCTTCTCCCATCGAAGATTATCTACGCTCTTTAATTTAGTACGCACCACGCCACATTGTCAATTAATTGCCAAGTTTTGATAAGCAATGACATTTATCGACAAAAGAAGGTTGTTTATAACTCCTTCAAAAAAAAGGCACTGGTCATGTTACCAAATTAGTCTGTTATACAAACTCAAGCTTCAGATTGACATTCTATCTGATGAAAACAACGAGAAAGAATTTTTTTTTGGGGGGGGGGCAAGAAAATCTGACTTGAAAGCTTGTTTACTACATGATTCTTCGTTTATTTTGAAAACTATTTGATGGTAATAGCCAAGTCAATAATGAAACCTTTCTGGGGCCAATCTGACCAAGCCTACATTTTTTTTCAACATTCTTCAAGGTTTTAATGACAATGCACGGTGATAGTCCCTAAATATGAAGATCAAAACACAAAAAGAAATAAAAAAAATATTTTGCCATCGAAAACTTTTTTATGCCAATGTTTGGCTTATAAAAAAGCAATCGCAAACCAAACTTTATATACCTCTTTCTCAAGGCCGAAACCGAAACGATAATAGCTTGGCACCCCATCAACGCAGCACGTGGCCCCAGATATCTTCACCCCCCCCCCCCCCAATGCAGTACCACATGCACAAGTGGTTATCTTACTGATACCGAAATCTAGCTAATCAGAAAATTTTCATAGAATTATTTTGTGATCAGAAAAATTCTAGAAAAATCTGATTGGCTCAAATGAGCACTAGCTAATTCTTGGTGTTACTAAAGTCTCACCGTGAATGGGCCATTAAGTCCTTTTAATCAGAATAAACGAAAGGTCTAAAAAATATGCGTCCGTATGTGACATGATACATGTTGTCCCACAAGAAAGAAGTTCTTTCCAGTAATTTTGATTAACAAGGTAATTTTCAATATTTTTTTTTTCTGTGAATGTTTTGACAAACCAAAACAACAATGATCAAAACGCGTGTCGTTTAAAGACATGCGTTTGATCAACACAAAAAAAAACACAACGACACTCATGCCATATAGAGGGTTTGAGAGGGAAGAGGGTAGCACCACGCTTCTTTATAAACATCGATTAGCCTTCTGATATACTTATTTTTTTACGTTATTACAAATAAAAAAACATACTATTCCAAATACAAACCATCGCTAATAGACCACAAATGACACCCTTGAAGGTTCAGGGGGCGGTAACCTTTCTCCTCTTTGCGGTAATTTCTGTCTATTTTAATTCTGACTTGACTGTTTATTTTAATTAATTAAAAAAACTTTTTCCACAAAATAATTTTTCAAAGAAAAGTAAAGAACTCCATTAAACCATAAATGAGCAAAAAAATCAAATAATCTACCAAGCGTGAAACTACCACAAATCAGCATCGATAAATAAATGAAACCCAAAACGAACAGAAATTACATTAAATAACCGAGTCAAAATCAAAACGAGCAGAAATTAACATGAGTAGGGCTCAAAACCCCTATGCCTTCCCAAGGTCAGAACATAATTTGCACTTTACTGAAAAAATATAATTTTTTTACTTTTATAACTTTAATAAATCAAATAATATTAACATTTTGATTGCTAAATATTAGTATATGTATATTAAACTGAAAATGCACACTTCCTCCCAGTGGTAAATTCCTTCCATATTCTCCCGGATAATTCGGGATGTTCATTAGAAAGGGAATTGAAAGTTCTACTCACCTGTTTAAGTAACAACAAAAGATTGTGTCATAGTAGAGTAGTATTTTCTGCCATCTTGGGACGTAAAACGAAAATTTTAGCCCAAATTATGCTATAAACCCATCGAGTGAAAATTCTGAGATAAGCAATAGATCTAAAATTTTTTAGGAACCATCCGTTCAGAGACAGGATTACGCCGCGGTAGAGCACTCGACCCTAAACATGCACGTAGTCCTTACAAATAAACGATTAAAATAAACATTAATTTTAAGCTTCATTTAACTAAGTTTATTCGTTTGAGGCTTGATAAAATTGTGAGGCTTGATAACAGTGGTGTAGAATTTTTCATTAATCGCTATGGAGGAGGGCCGGTAGATTTTTGTGTAGGGGGCAGGGGTTCTTAAATTCTCAAAAACAGTTCTTTCATACCCAAATTTTCTATCTCTCGATGAACCTTTAGATATTTATAAAAGAAGACTTAAGGGAGGGGGATCACATTGGGCGATGAAAGCTTAAGTTCAGATTCTTACTGGCACTAAGGTCGAGAAGTGGAGGTGGCAAAATTTCCCCCAGGCAATTCCCCTGTAACATTCTCTCCAAATGTAAAATTGTTCATCCAAAGAGAAAGAAAGACAAATAAATAGAAAACTGTACATGAATTCAGGGACATTCCTTCCAGAAAATTTCCTCTCCTCTGGAAATTCTCACCCAGGAAATCCCTCCTCCGCAAAACAAGTCCGAATTTTTTCCAATACCAAATACCATCTGTAAACAACAGACAAATGGCAAAACTTTTAGTCCTTTCATTAGGAGCTGTGGGGGGTTATGTCATCCCCAGAGGCATATTTACTGAATCTTTCAATTACGATGAAACAAATGGCTATCTCAAAATATCATTCGGGAAAAAAGAGGCATGGGAAGGGGGCTAGCTGTGCCCCTTTCTGTTTCGTCACATTAAAAGGGCATTTAACCTTTTCACTTTTATTCTAATGAGCCGTCTCCTGATCTTCTGGGATACTTGGTTCGATTAGAAAATCCCTGGGGGAAATAATAAAAACTACAAAAAACACATATCCATGATCTTTCTTTGGCAAAAATACACAATTCCAAATATTTGTAGATGAGAGCTTGAAACCTCTACAGTAGGGTTCTCAGATTGTTCTGTAGACATGGAGGAGGGCAGATGCCTCAAACGGTGGGTTTTAATGCCAAAACAATATAATTCTCATTGAGTCTTCAGATAAATACGGAATTCGTTCTAAGGAAGGGGTGGAGGTAGACATTGATAGATAATTCCTCTTGATTTCCAGGAATATTTCTGGTCTAAGTTGTTGTTATGAAAGTAAAGTAACATTAAACCCCAAAATGAGCGGAATTTATTCCGTATAGAAGGGGGGCTGCCCCATCCTCCTCCCCAACTTCCCCCTCATGGTTGCAGAAACTTCAAAGGATGTTTATTCGATTGGAAATTGAGAGTTCCAGGTTGATTTTGAACTTATTTTATAGTCACTAAAATATGACACAAAAATAGAACTTCCTTACCTTACAGTCAAAGTGATAGGCCAAGCTGCGCTGTATAAACCACTTGTATTCGCTAAAACTGTAGCATACAGATTTGTCTGAGGATATAAAGGGATGTCTGGGGTTATAACTTTGACATTGCTATCGTTCACAATTTCCAAAGCGTTTTCCTGGTCAGATTTCAGCAGCACGTTCCCAACGTGAGTTGAGGGCATAAGCTGTGTGGAAGGAACACCTTTAATCGTTGCACAAGACTTGCCATGAACATCATACACAGAGTAGAATAGTTCAACTGTATTTTTCACTGATTTTATAGGTTTTTTGCCTTTGTGAGCTTTTCTATTCCACCGAATTACTCCAAACCACCACTCAGTGGGTATAACCAGTGTTGCAAGACAGGTTTGTTCATGTTGGTTTGGCTCACAGGAGGCGACCCGTTTTAATCCACTATCTGATGACCTTGCCTCCAATTGTACACAAAAATGGGTTTCATGATCTGCATTGTCCGACACAATAGGGACTTTTCGTCTCAATATCCCTGTGTGAAAAAGTACACGCACAACAGGGTTATCACGCGATACTTCATTTGTAATTAAGTGTGCAGTTACGTCATTATGATTATTGGAAACTTCATGCATTACAGAACGTCCTGAGATTGTTTGTCTGGCATTCAAAGGGCCAAATATAGCATTGACACCCACAGCTTCGTTCGGCTTAATCAATATAAATCTTTCAGAGCTCAGATAGAGATGATCAGTGTCTTCATTATGAAGAACCACAGATGTTGGGTTATGATTCGTTGATAGTTCAGTGAAAAAGAGAGCATTGTCCGAATTCTCAATTCGAATCACATCTCGATAAAACTCTGGAAAATATTTGAGAATAAGTGTAGCAAAAAAGAATACACATTGATAAAACATGTAGCCAATTTATGTCAAGATTTTGCTTTGGCCTTACTTTTACAAACCAGGACGTACAATAGCGTAGCTTGTTATACAAAACGTAAATCTAGAAGCTTAGTAAATGACGAACGTAAAGGGAAAGATAATAGACAATGGCTTTCCTATATAAGAATAAAATGCCATACAATCACTATTCAAAATTATAAGCTGTGTATTTTGCCATCTTTAGCCTTTTTCTTTTTTTTTTTTCTTTTTTTTAATCTTCCTTGACTAATTTCATACGCCAAGGATGAATAGAAAGTACGTAATCCTTTAAGATTTCGCTAAAGGGATTTCGGGTCCAAAGAAAATAGTCTAAATTCAACAATAAACAAAATACTCGGTTAGTTTGTTGTTCCAAATAATGCTATAAAATCACAATTTTAAGTATAGAATGTGAGCACTTGGCTGTCCTTAGCCATTTTTTCTTTTTTTATTTATTTTTCTAGACATTTTTTTTATGGAATTGAAGGGCCGTGCAAACAAACAAAGAACAGCGTAAAAATAAAAAAAAATACAAAAACCTAAAAGAATCAAATCAAAAAGGTAAAACTACAAAAAAATGACATAAAACAAACTTTTTATATAAAAACAGCAAAAAGAAAAAAAAATAGACCTGGCCTTTGTGATTAAGGGGTCATTTTTAAAGAATTGGAACAAAATTCGAACTTTAGCGTACAGAGCTAGGTATTGACTAGAGGGGCGAACCCCCCTAATATACGTAATAAAAATTTACGAATATAGAAGTTCGTTACGTAAGTTACGTATATTTATTACTAATAAAAACGTTCGTAAACAACTTTCGAGAAAGCCATTTAACCAAAAAAAAAAAGTAAAATTAACATGCAAATTTCGTTTATATTATTCATGTGCGGTGAGCCAACATCGCAACCTGCATTAATTCAAAAAAGTTCAGAAATTAAACAAAAAAACAAGTTTTGTTTAACTGAAAGTAAGGAGCGATGTTAAAAATTAAAACGAGCAGAAATTATTCCGTATACGAAAGGGGCTGTCCCCTCCTCAATGCCACGCTCTTTACACTAAAGTTTGACTCTTACTCATAACTCTATTTTTTTAAAACAATAAAAAACTTTAGCGTAAAGAGCGAGGCGTTGAGAACGGGAAAGCCCTTTTCATATACGGAATAATTTCTGTTCCTTTTAAGTTTTAACGTCGCTCCTTACTTTCAGTTAAAAAAAACCTGTTTTTTTATTTAATATGAATAGGCTTTGGATTTCAATTGTTCACTAGAATTACTAGATATTAAATTGAATAGGTGCTGAAATTTAAACATTTGTCCTTGGATGAATTGCATTAAGTTGGAGTCTTAAATATGCTAATTTATTTTTTCAGCATCAATAGTATAGTTACAAGTTGATTGGATTTATAAAAAGGAGACCAATAGGGACTTAGACCGATATAAAATAGACAGCCAACTAAGCTTTCATACTCAATCAAGTGCCTTCAATATATGATCCCTCCCACACTTCACCATAGAAGGGGTGTTCTCAGATACATTAGAAGAGGCTCATTCAATTTGAAATTAAGAGTCTTTAAAGACTTGGAGGTAGCCAGCCACCCTCCTGCAGCCTTTTTTCAATTCAACTTCCCTTCAAGGCACCAACTCATTTTAAAGGGGGCATGGACTCTAAAAAATGTCCCTTGGCTTTCCTTTCTTTGTTTTTATCATTTCTACCTTTCTAATCAGAGTTTACACTTATTTTCTGCATCGCAACTGAACAATTTCAGAACGAGCATAATAAGGTTCGATCATACTACTTGAAGCACTACCAAAACTATACTATCTTGTATTCCTCCCGAGAAACTTACAGATGAACGTGGATAAGCCAATGGCAATCTAAAATCAATCAGCATTCATTTCAGTTCATATAATAATTTTACAGCGCTCACTTCAATTGCTTTCTTAGTTCTCAAAGTAAGGGATAAACTTAAATATTCATGCATATCTTTTTTTCATCTTAAAAATAACATAATATTAAAACTTGGATACTTTAGAAACTACTTTCAAAAAACAAACAAACACCATGTTAATGACTTATTGTTTTGAACAGCCATTTGAGTCATAACAGGGTCAGAAGGGCTAGGCCAAAGGCTCATATAGCCTAACTCATAATTATCTAATTCAACATTAGAGTTTCCAATCGAAAAAAAAAAACAAGGTGCATATAGTTTTGACGAAGAAATCTATAGGGCGATTTGAAGACTGTGCATGATTTGCTAATCAAAAATTATTTGACAGCCATGTTTAGATTTCAAATTCACTTTTTTATTTAGAAAGTGGCATTTTTTAATTCCAAATTTACTTTTCTATTTAGAAAGTGACTTTGATATCATGACCAGAGCATATGATGCAAACTTTAATCATACTTTTTCGACTAAATTGACATCTAATTGCACAAATCGATCATCATTAGGCTGTAAACAAGAATGTGTCCATAGCTCAGCTTTACAATAAACAAAAGAAGCCTACAGAAGTGGTATAAACTTCAAGGAAAAGGATTCATCCTTACCAGCTTGAATATTAATAGTTAATATAAAAATCCATAGTACTATATCCCATAATAACAAAGCCATATTCCCCTACATATCCAGTAGAACTGAAGCCAACATCATTGGGTTAAATGATCCGTCCGTTAGCCTCAGCATAGCAGCTTTACCAGACTAAGTTTTGGTTTGCACCCTGAAAGAAAAATAATAAAAATCAAGATACCTTGTCAAATTCTCAGAACGGTGTTTTCGATTCAGGAAAACGAGCAAAACAAAGAAAGAAGAGGATAGAATAACATAGAACAGAGGATAGAAGAAAGAAGAACAGTGTGTGTCTTTCAAAATGTACTAATCAATTCACATGCAAATACAACTCCCACCCCTTTCCAATGGTATCATATATAGCCCTAATAACGTCTTTCTCCGTTACATCAATCTAGTCATGTATAATAATTCATATATTACACTGGTTATCTTCTCAGTCAGTAATTTATCTCTGTGAGTGAGTGAGGGCATAATTTACCAAAATATTATTAGAAATGTTTTTTAATGTACAATAATGGAAGGAAACAGAATAATCTGATTAATAAAAACATCTTGCATATTATAAAATTAGAATTTCATTCATTTCTTTTTACATATTCCTTGGGCTATATATTCGACAATCAGGGGGGGGGGTGCATATGCAATAGAATTACTTATTGCATTAGGAAAGAGCATAAGAAAATGAATCAAGTAGTGTGTTCACCTTGTCTCTATGTCAGTTATGGAATAGTCTATATATTTACTCTTTTTCATTGGCTCTACTATTACTACTACTAACAACTAACGGCAGTACCGAGCCCCCTGAGGCCAACAATGCTAGACACGCTCCTCATACATCCCAATCTATTTAAAACCTCCCTCTCCAAACACTCCCAAGAAGTTCCATTTTTCCTTAAATTCTCCCTTATGAACTCCTCCCACCCAAATTTGGGACGACCTGTTTTTCATTTGGCCCTAGACGGTTGGCCAGAAAGGACAATCTTTGGCAATCCTTCACACTTCACTGGCAAAAGTGTCCTAGCCATCTCAACCTTTCTCTCATTATAGCCCTAGAAAGCAGGAAAGTACCACATTTTTCTTACAACTTACTGTTTGAAATATAGTTGGTCAGACAGAAACCCAAAAAAATTCCTATGGAAAACATCCAATAAATCCTCCTCAATCTTTTGGAGTGCCAAAGTTTCACTGGAGCGTCAACAAAGGAGGTAGGAAAAAAATCCTACCTCTTACTGACCTGAGGCCATTCGAGAACTTCAAATCCACTTCTACTTCCGATTACCTTGTTTTTCTTATCAAGTCAATTGGGAAAATTCTCAAAAAGTCTAGTTGAAGGCTAAATTTAACTTCCATTGACCTTAAAAAAACATTTGACCTTGTTAACCACAATATATTAGTTGAGAAACTTGTCATTGAATTCAATATTGATTATTTCCTGGTTAAATTGGTTGCCTCCTTCTTATCAAGTAGATCACAGGTAGGCCAATATAAGAATTATTATTCCAGTCCCCTCCATTTCCATAGTGGAGTACCCCAAGGTACTCTCCAAGGTCCCATCCTTTTTTCAGTTATGATTAATAGCCTTGCTAAAAAATTCCCTGGCAGATGGAAATTTGTGGATGACCAAACGGTTGTTGAAACCTGCTACAGAAACTTAATAAGAAACCCTATTAGCATCCTCAATGATATTAGAGACAACACTGCAGATTTAGACACTAGAGTAATCCCCCCTAAATCTATCATGATGCCAATATGTTTTCTTAAAAACCCACCCCATTTTCTCAACCTTATCTCCCAAGAAATTTCTTTGTCCTCCTTTAAATTACTTGGGGTCACGGTTTCTTCTAATTTAAGTGGGATATTGATATTAAAGATATTGTCCATAGAGCTAATGCATCCATTTCCCTCTCCCTGAGTTCCTAAATAAATTTAGTATCCCCTGTTCCCATTCTCTAAAGATTTATACTTCCTTCGTCCACCTGCATCTTCAATATGCTTGTCCAGTTTGGCATCTCTCATGAAGAATCAGAAAAAAATTGTATCCATTCAAAAAAGAGCTCTGCAAATAATTTTCAAAGAAGCTAAGGTTCCATACTTGCTCCTTCCAAAAAAAAGCCAGTTGGAAGCACTTGAGCAGAGGAGAGTTAGGTTGTGCCTCCGTTTTGCAAAAAATACAATAGCAACCCATTCATTGAAAAAAGTTTCCCCAATAGACGATCCCCAAACAGATACCACCCGCCTCAGACTGTTTCTGAACCTGTTCCAATCTTGTCCCCCCATTTGTTACTTTCCCTCCAGATATGAAAAAAAAACTGTCTACTTCATTACATATAAAATACCGTAAAGTGCTAGTTTTCCTTTTTTTTTATTTGGCAATGGCAACCAAGGCCGTACCCAGGGAGGATGACCCCCCCCCCCAGAAATGTTTGTCTGACTCATAAAAACGTAAAAAAATGGATAGAAACAAATTTTGTATGCGTATTTTGAGGTTTTTTTGTGTAAACCCCTCCCCCTGAAAAAAATTTGATTTCCCCCCCCCAAAAAAAATCCTGGGTACGGCATTAATGGCGACCTCCAAATTTTATTTTTGTTTGCTTTTTGTTCCCTCCTCCTTTTTATATGTTCTTTTATGAACCTTTCTTAATGCATATATTTTTTTATTCTTTTTTAGTTTTATCAATTTTTATCTTTTTAACTTGCTGACATTTTGCAATTTGATAACTTTGACTAAGGAACCATTTGTAATTCTGATATTGTTTTTTTGGCACTGTTTGCCAGTTTTTTAGTTTTTTTTTTTTTTTTTTTTTTTGTATTGGTTTTTACAACTCCAAAATTTGAATTCTGCCCTTTGGAGCTTGTGACATTGATTTCTTTTTTAAATAAACACCTCTTCTCTCCAACAAGCTTGGCTACTTCAACATATCAAAGTGCAGTGTCCTCCACTTTGTTAGCAACAGCCCCCATCACCAGTACACCATGTATGATCTCAATTCACTCTCAAATTCAGTACTAAAGCCTAGTCCTAAATAAAGAGATCTAGGGGTACTGATAGATGAACAACTGAAGTTCCGCAGCCACTGGCAACAAACAGTCTCAAGAGCAAATTCATGCCTTGGTCTCTTCAAATCCACCTTAACTAGTTATTCCTTTAAAGTCTTTCTAAGGGTATAGTCAGGCCTGTGTTTAACTTTGTGTACATCTTGCCTCCCTTTCCAATAATAATGATATAGCCTAATAAAGGGAGTTTAGAGGTCTGCCACGAGGTGCAAAACTGACCTATATGATCTCACTTACAAAAAGAGACTGGGGTGCTAGCAGCTGCCAACACTCACTTTTAGATGATGTTGTGGTGACATGGTTCTGACCTACAAGTAGAATGCACTACCAAATAGCCCCCTCTTTACCAAATATTCAAGCCAGGACCATACAGGAGGCCACTTACATAAGCTTCAAAACTTCCTATTAATACACTAACATGACAAGATTTCTTCTCCAAGCATGTAGTCAACAATTGGAATAGCTTTCAAGCTGAAACTGTGATTGCATCCACATCTGGGTTGCTCAAGTCCACACTTGGTGAGGAATAGAATAACAAGTCATAAAAATAGAAGTGCAACTGTCCATTCCATACATCCAAAAAGCCAAGTGCATACAACATTCACCTTTGCCCACTTAAAAGCTTGTTTATGCTATACTACTGTTGTCTACAGCAGCTCAATGCTGACAATTTTAGTAAAAGTCAAGCACCAGCACTTGTGTTTATGATTGTTTAATATGTGTTTATTGTTTATAATATATTGTGTAATGTTTTTAAATTTATCAAGTACCATGTTTGTTACTTTTCTTCACTACTGGTTGATTAACACCTATGTCAATAGCAGTACCTCTTGTCCCCTCTAATAAAAATACAGTAGCCACACCCTTGCAAGACTTAACAGCTTCCTTATTCATCATGAATATACCCCCATCCATCCTGCCTAAATAAACAGATTTGGTAAATTTCTAGGTGGCACTATAATTTAACTAAGATGAAAGTGAAAATGCCATTTGATGCCTTTTTTATGGTCTTTTGTCATTCAACAATCGCTTCAAGGGTTAGTTGCATCTTGAGTCCTTAAAGGGGCCCCAGAGGTAATTCGTTTTTATAACCACACAAAGAAGTTATCAACACTAGTTAAGTTATTGAAAAGTGGTTAAAAACATATCACTAGTTTATAAATAAGTTGTTCAAGAGTATTATATTCAAAAAATATTTATTTATAACAATTCAAACCTCACTTATTAGGTGAGGTTTCCAGTTCCAAACATCTGAATTTGTTATTCACAATGTCAACACAATAGTTGTTTTTTAACCTTGTAACAATCCAAGTTGCAATTTTAAAATTACCTACATCATTGAAACTATTATAGCCTCAGGAAAAGCAATGGGTCCCAAACCAGTGCAGAATACAGACTAACACATCTTCTCAAGACTACACTCTATACAAAGTTCTTAAGCCACCTCAGAACTGGACAGCATGAAACCACTGGGATTTCCAGCATGAATAGGGGCTATGTACTGTGCAATCCTGCAGGAAAATTTAAAAAGAGCTGGAACTCCTCAAAAATCATATCAGTTTCTGAGATATACTTTTCATTTTGATTTGATGCCATTTTCAAGGGTTTTCAGGCTATTTTCTAAAATTGCAACAAGTTTATTCTCAAAATAGCATTTTATTATTAAGGCTAAGGAAAATAGTAAATACTCCTCCTAAATCACCTATAAATGGCAATTTTTTCTTACCAGATAGTATTTTTAGAAACACATTTGTAAACTTTTGGTTACTATGGGCTGTTTTATCTTTTGGGGCCCCATTAAGGGCTCAAAATGGGATTTCCTCCTAGAAACAACTATCAAACTAGGGTAAAAAAAACAGTATCAAATAGAGCAAAATTATGTAAAACTAAAACCCTCACATCTTGTTACCAAAGAGGAATTGAGAAGGATTTGGTATATTAATGAAATTATTTAAGATCAACCACTTGAAACTATTAGTTTATTGACTTACCTGCAGGGACCTCTTTTTGGAAATACCAATTATCCTATTTTGATGTATACATCCTTTTAGTGTTTCACTTTTATTCATATATTAACAGAAAGCTGATTTTCTTCTGATTCTATAAATGTAACTTTTATTGCTTGATATTTATTCTATAAATCACAAATATTTAAATATAATTTTTCTTTTCAATTACTTTTCAAAACAGAGACCACATTTTCAATTTATGCTGACAAATCATTGGTGAAAATTTGACCAGGAAGGTGGGGTTTTTGTTACTGCCCTCACATTGCTTCATGTTGTAGTAAAAAGGGGTGATCCAAAAACACATTGCTATTTTTCCAGAATGCCAAAGAAAAGTGGTCTTTCCCAAAAAGAGGTCTTTTACCTAAAAGAACAAAAGAGAAGTCACCAAGTGATGTATTCACTTTCATCCCAGCTAAATTATGTTGAAAACTGCAAATTTACCAAAGGAGTGGAGGTAGGTAGGCTACTTCAACACCTTCCCAGGCAATCATTGATGCTTTGTATTCATTCTTGAGAGTTTAATTCTCCTTCCTCAACACCTTTTCAAGATAGACAAAAAGCTTCTTGTCTAGAATTTTACCAACACACAGTGGCCCTAACATAGTCTCAAGCAGTGTAATTTACTTAATTAAAACAATTTTGCATTAACTAAACTTACTCCAAGCGCAAGTTCATTGGATCAACCTATTTTGCCCCCCCCCCCAAAAAAAAAAAAAAACTGGATCCACCCTTACCAACACATAGGCTAACTTTGAGAGGGTGTTGACTGGAGAACCAAATAATAGGCTAGCCTAGGTTACTGCTCTTTTGTTGGTATCATTTCCTTACCAGAACCAATCTTGGTATGTAATTAATGAGTATTAAACAGAGAACACAATAGTAAATTTCTCTTTTTTCTATCTGATTTCTGCCCTGTAATAAGCCTAAGGCTATCCCAAGCTGTCTTTAACTGTTGATTGAACATCCACATAAATCTCACTTTTAAACAGCTTTGTAGTTTAACTAAAAATATGAGCTTATTTTACCCAGAACCATCCGAAATATTACGAAAACTTTCAAGACTTCCTTTCTATTCCATAGTCAAATCAAACTGATTGCTTTTCATCCATTTACTCTTGCCGTCTTGCGCTGACATTTCAACTGTATTTGCCGAAAATAGAATCTTACTAAATTCATCAGCATTTATTTTATGCTTCAGGACGAGTTGGTCGTCGAGACTCTTTAAGAGCTTTTCAATGGTTTCACTCACAAGTGGACTATTATCACAGTGGTTTACCAAAGAGCCGTAGGAATATAAACGAGTCTGATTGATAGATAGTTTTTGGCTATCCAATGACAGACTAAGATAAGATAATATTTATTTTCCAAAGGCTATCACAAGCTCTAATAGAGCCGAATTCGCTTCATACGTCAAAATGAAATAGACAAAGCAAAACGAAGAAACAAATAATACAGCAAGAAAAGAAACACTAATCAAGCATAAAAATTGTCGATAAGCATTTAACAATGTTGGAAATAGCGATAAGAATTTAACAATGGGAAATGGTGGGCGTGAGAGCGGGGTTAGTTGCCCTCCAATTACTTTCGACTATTAAAAAGGGCACTAGCCATTTCAATTTCCAATCGAATAAGCCCATTTTGAAGTTTTTACGACAACGCTTTCTAGGAAAACCTTATATGCCTCTAGGGCATAACTAACAACCCTTGCCCTGAGGGCTGTGGGGGGGGGTGATATTATCCTTAAAGACCTAATTTCCAAAACTTTCAACTATGTTGAACAAAATGGATAACTATGTTGAACAAAATTCAAAATTTGATTAGATGTGTTTGGGGAAAATATGGGTGTGAGAGGAGGGTTAGTTGCCCTCCAAACTCTTTCGATTATTAAAAAGAGCATTAACCCTTTGAATTTCCAATCGAATGAGTCCTTTTTGAAAATTTTACGACAAAGCTTTCAAGAAAAACCTTTATGCCCCCAGGGCATAACCTATAACCATTGCCCTTAAGACTGTGGGGGAAGGTGTAGTTTCCTACTCAAAGATATAAATTTCAAAACTTTTAACTACATTGAACAAATTGGCTATCTTAAAATTTTGATTGGATGTGTTTGGGAAAATAGTGGGCGTTGAAGGGGTCTTAGTTGCCTTGCAATCACTTTCGACTATTAAAAAGGGCACTAGCCATTTCAATTTCCAATCGAATAAGCCCATTTTGAAGTTTTTACGACAACGCTTTCTAGGAAAACCTTATATGCCCACAGGGCATAACTTATAACCCTTGCCCTAAGGGCTGTGGGGGGGGGTGTCATCCTCAAAGACCTAATTTTCAGAAATTTCAACTACGTTGAACAAAATTGCTATCTGAAAATTTTGATTGGATGTGTTTGGGGAAAAGGTGGGCGTTAGAGGGGGGTTAGTGACCCTCTAATCACTTTCGACTATCAACTCTGATTTCAACTCTCGACTCTGATTTTCCAATCGAATGAGCTCTTTTTGAAGTTTCTACGACTACACTTTCTATAAAAATCTTTTATACCCCCAGGACATAACTTAAAACCCTTGCCCTGAGGGTTGCGGGGGAGTGTCCTCCTCAAAATTTCTATCCGGAAATACACTACGCAGAACAAAATGGCTATCTCAAAAGTTTGATTAGATGTCTTTGGGGAAATGGTGGGCGTAGAAGGGGTGTGAGTTGCCTTCCAATCACTTTCGACTGTTAAAAAGGGCATAAGCCACTCCAATTTCCAATCAAATGAGCTCTTTTTGAAGTTTCTACGAAAGCTCCATCGATAATAAGTCTCCTGGTATAATATATATATATATATATATATATATATATATATATATATATATATATATATATATATATATATAATATATATATATATATATATATATATATATATATATATATATATATATATATATATATATATATATATATATATATATATATATATATATATATATATATATTTCCCCAAAGATGTCTTTGGGGAAATTGTGGGCGAAGAAGGGGTGTGAGTTGCCTTCCAATCACTTTCGACTGTTAAAAAGGGCATAAGCCACTCCAATTTCCAATCAAATGAGCTCTTTTTGAAGTTTCTACGAAAGCTCCATCGATAATAAGTCACCTGGTATAATATATATATATATATATATATATATATATATATATATATATATATATATATATATATATAATATATATATATATATATATATATATATATATAGATATATATATATATATATATATATATATATATATATATATATATATATATATCTATATATATATATATATATATATATATATATATATATATATATATATATATATATATATATATATATATATATATATATAATATAATATATATATATATATATATATATATATCTATATATATATATATATATATATATATATATATATATATATATATATATATATATATATATATATATATATATATATATATATATATATATGTATATATATATATATATATATATATATATATATATATATATACATATATATATATATATATATATATATATATATATATATATATATATATATATATATATATATATATATATATATATATATATAATATATATATATATATATATATATATATATATATATATATATATATATATATATATATATATATATATATATATATATATATATATATGCATTACTTAAGAATGATTAAAGATGGTGTCTGAGAAATTGATTGATACATAAATAGAAATGTTTTTTTTTATGTTTAAACTGTTTGGTGGAATAAAATGTTAGTAAAGAGCAATCTGTCTCCTTTAAATCGACTATTGTAAACGAGAGCACTGTCAAAATCATTTATAATAATAGACGAACTTTCGACACAAAAATTATAACAAAAAAAGGTATATTTCAGTGAAAAAATAGCCTTCTCAGTAATTTAATACAAATAAACAGAGTTTTTTTATAGACGTGTTTAAGAAAGATTAAAGACAGAGACTGAGAAATTGACCGATACCGGAATTGAAATGGGTTTTTATTTTTTTTTTTATATTCAAACAGTTCGGTGGAATAAAATGTTAGTAAAGAGCAATCCGTCTCCATAAAATCGACTATTGTATACGAGACCACTGTCAAAATCATTTATAATAATAAACGAACTTTAGACACAAAAACTATAACAAAAAAGGTATGTTTCAATGAAAGAATAGCCTTCTTAATAATTTAATACCAATAAACAGTGTTTTTTTCTTCAGATGTGTTTAAGAAAGATTAAAGACAGAGAATGAGAAATTGACCGATAAAGAAATAGAAATAGTTTTTTATTTGTTTTATGTTCAAACAGTTCGGTGGAATAAAATGTTAGTAAAGACCAATCCGTGTTCTGCAAATTGACTATTAAATGCGAGATCACTGTCCAAA
Source organism: Artemia sinica (assembly GCA_027921565.1). NCBI lineage: Eukaryota > Metazoa > Arthropoda > Branchiopoda > Anostraca > Artemiidae > Artemia > Artemia sinica. The sequence continues at coordinate 26,727,464 of CM051275.1, forward strand.
TCATTTATAATAATAGACGAACTTTAGACACAAAAGTTATAATGAAAAGGTTTATTTCAATAAAAATATCCTTCTTAATAATTTCGTACCGATAAACAGTGAGTTTTTTTCTTCAGCATTGTGTAAGATTGATTAAAGTTGGAGTGTGAGAAATTGATTGATACAGAAACAGAAATGGGTTTTTATTTATTTATTTTGTTATGTTTAAACAGTTCGGTGGAGTAAAATGTTTGTAAAGAGCAATCCGTGTTCTGCAAATTGACTATTAAATGCGAGATCACTGTCCAAATCATTTATAATAATAGACGAACTTTAGACACAAAAATTATAATGAAACGGTGTGATTCAATAAAAAAATAGTCTTCTTAATAATTTAATACCGATAAACAGCGGTTTTTCCTTCAGCATTGTTAAAGAATGATTAAAGAGGGTGTCTGAGAAATATATCGATACAGAAATAGAAATAGCTTTCTATATATTTTTTTATGTTCAAACAGTTCGCAGAACAAAATGTTAGTAAAGAGCAATCGATGTCCTTCACATTGACTATTACACACAAGACCACTGTCCAAATCATTTATGATAATAGACGAACTTTAAACACAAAAATTATAATGAAAAGGTGTATATCAATGAAAAATAGCCTTCTTAATAACTCAATACCGATAAACAGTGTTTTTTCTTCAGTATTGTTTAAGAACAATTAAAGATGGAGTCTGAGAAATTGATCGAAACAGAAATAGAAATGGGTTTTTATTTTTTTTTTTTTTATGTCCAAACAGTTCGGCGGCATAAAATGCTAGTGAAGAGCAATGCGTGTCCTTCAAATTGACTATTACATACGAGACCACCGCCCGAATCATTTATAATAATAGACAAACTTTAGACACAAAAATTATAATGAAAAGATGTATTGCAATAAAAAAATAGGCTTCTTAAAAATTTAAAACCGATAAACAGTGTTTCTTTTTCATCAGCATGGTTTAAGAATGATTAAAGATGGATCCTGAAAATTGATTTAGCCTGAAATATAAATAGGTTTTTTTATGTTCAAACAGTTCGATGGAATAAAATGTCAGTAAAGAGTAATTTGTTTCCTTCAAATTGACTATTACATACGAGGTCACTTTCCAAATCCTCTATAATAATGGACGAACTGTAGACACAAAAATTGTAATGAAAAGATGTATCCGTGCCCTTCTAGTTGATTATTACTTGCGAGACCACTGTCCAAATCATTTATAATAATAGACGAATGTTAGACATAAAAATTATAATGAAAAGGTGTATTTCAATGAAAAAACAGCCGTCTTAATAATTTAAGGCCGATAAACAGTGTTTTTTTCCTTCAGCATTACTTAAGAATGATTAAAGATGGTGTCTGAGAAATTGATCGATACAGAAATAGAAATGGGTTTTTATTTATTATTTTTTTCATGTTCAAACTGTTCGGTGGAATAAAATGTTAGTAAAGAGCAATCCGTCTCCTTCAAATCGACTATTGTATACGAGACCACTGTCAAAATCATTTTTAATAATAGACGAACTTTAGACACAAAAATTATAACAAAAAAGGTATATTTCAATGAAAAAATAGCCTTCTTAATAATTTAATACCAATAAACAGTGTTTTTTTCTTCAGATGTGTTTAAGAATGATTAAAGATGGAGACTGAAAAATTAACCGATACAGAAATAAAAACGGGTTTCATTTTTTTATGTTCAAACAGTTCGGTGGAATGAAATGTTAGTAAAGAGCAATCCGCGTCCTTCAAATTGACTATTACATACAAGACCAATGTCCAAATCATTTATAATAATAGACGAACTTTTGACACAAAAATTATAATGAAAAGGTGTATTTCAATGAAAAAATAGCCTTCTTAATAATTTAATACCGATAAACAGTGGGTTTTTTTCTTCAGCATTGTGTAAGAATGATTAAAGATGGAGTGTGAGAAATTGATCGATACAGAAATAGAAATGGGTTTTTATTTATTTATTTTGTTATGTTTAAACAGTCCGGTGGAGTAAAATGTTTGTAAAGAGCAATCCATATTCTGCAAATTTACTATTAAATACGAAACCACTGTCCCAATCATTTATAATAATAGACGAACTTTTGACACAAAAATTATAATGAAACAGTGTAATCAATAAAAAAATAGTCTTCTTAATAATTTAATACCGATAAACAGTGGTTTTTTCTTCAGCATTGTTTAAGAATGATTAAAGATGGTGTCCGAGGAATTTATCGATACAGAAATAGAAACAGGTCCTTATACATTTATTTTTTTTTCAGGCTCGAACAGTTCGGTGGAATGAAATGTTAGTAAAGAGCAATCCGCGTCCTTCAAATTGACTATTACATACAAGACCAATGTCCAAATCATTTATAATAATAGACGAACTTTAAACACAAGTTTATAATGAAAAGGTATATATCAATGAAAATTAGCCTTCTTAATAATTCAATACCGATAAACTGTATTTTTTTTTCTTCAGTATTGTTTAAGAACGATTAAAGATGGAGTCTGAGAAATTGATCGAAACAGAAATAGAAATTGGTTTTTATTTATTTATCTTTTTTTGTCCAAACAGTTTGGTGGAATAAAATGTTAGTAAAGAGTAATCTGTGTGCTTCAAATTGACAATTACATACGAGACCACCGCCCGAGTCATTTATAATAATAGACAAACTTTAGACACAAAAATTATAATGAAAAGGTGTATTACAATAAAAAAAAGGCTTCTTAATAATTTAATACCGATAAACAGTGGTTTTTTTCATCAGCATGGTCTAAGAATGATTAAAGATGGATCCTGAGAAATTTATTGAGCCTGAAATAGAAATAGGTTTTTATTTTTTTTATGTTCAAACAGTTCGATGGAATAAAATGTCAGTAAAGAGTAATCTGTTTCCTTCAAATTGACTATTACATACGAGATCACTGTCCAAATCCTTTATAATAATGGACGAACTGTAGACACAAAAAATGTACTGAAAAGATGTGTTTCAATAGAAAAATAGCCTTCTTAATAATTTATTAAAAATTAATGGTGTCTGAGAAATTGATCGATACAGAAATAGAAAAGGATTTTTATTTTTTTTTTTTTTTTTGTGTTCAAATAGTTCGGTGGAATAAAATGCTAGTAAAGAGCAATCCGTATCCTTCAAATTGACTATTACATACGACTCCACTGTCCGAATCATTTATAATAATGGACGAACTATAGACACAAAAATTATAATAAAAAGGTGTATTTCAATAAAAATAGCCTTCTTAATAACTTAATACCGATAAACCTTGTTATTTTTTCTTCAGCGTTGTTTAAGAATGATTAAAGATGGAGAATGAGAAATTGATTGATACAGAAATAGAAATAGCTTTTTATTCTATTTATTTTTTTTCTTCAGCATTGCTTAAAAATGATTGAAGATGGAGTCTGAGAAATTGATCGATACACAAATAGAAATTGGTTTTTATTTTTTTTTTTTTTATCTATTCGGCTGTACCAATGGTACTCTATAGCTGCTCATCAACACTACGCGGCTGTCCCATCGGTACTCTATGGCTAGTTGTCGACACTACCTAGTTTATTGTATGTATTAAATCAGTTATTTTCGAACATTGGAAGGATAACCACCCGTCTCATATTTTCTTAAAAAGTGAAAATGAAATATTCGAAGAAACTGTGCACACATGATAAAGTCATTGTTGCATTGAATACTGACTAATACAAATATTTGAACTACGAAACAATTAGTAGTGGCAAAACTATTGGTTACATATGTGTGAGTTGTCATCACGTAGTGAGTTTAGATTTCTTTGGACTACCAAAACCCTTAAACATTGCTGATAGTGGATATGCTAGAGTGAGATATCCAGAGATGCTAGTGCTCAAAGAGAATGTCAACATAAAAATAATAGTTTATGAAGATTGGCATCTTCTTGCTAATGATTCTGGTCACACTTTACTTGTTGATAGATCCTAATGCCATCGTTCTGGTATTGCTATTCAATTGGAAGCAAAGGAGAAAAGAAAGGCCAGCTGCTGAACTAATGTCTTAATTCATATCTTGTCTACATGCCAGAACTGTTACCAGTGTAAACATAATATGAGAATAGACAGCGAAATCGCTAGAAAAATAAAATAGGCTTTGGCAGACAATATCACTAATGAATATAAAGATAAATTGATGGAAACTAAAGCGCAATTGAATATTGTTACTACTATTGATCATATAGTCAATGAACCTAATAATACCAAAGATGAAACGTATATTAAACCTATAGATGACACCAAATTAAAGATAGTGTATAATTCAAAATGGATTAATAATTATTCTACTGGTTACGAAGTAAGAAAAGAGAGTATCTACAGTATCAAGAGAGAGCATGATGAATTATTTTATGGAAAAGATTCAAAATATCCAAATTTGTTCAATGATATCGATAATGTATAACAAAACTGTATATAACATATTTTTATATTAATATTCTACATGTCGTTATTTCATTAAAAATACTTTATGCATTACTTTGTTATGTGATCATTATTTTTAGGGTACGATAGCACGCCAAACGTTTAGAATGTCTATTACAAAGTCGAAGGTATAGGAAAACGAATTTTCAGAGACATAGATAATACTAGCAGACTCATAAGTCCATTAATTGTTGATTGAGCATCAAAAATTAATAAAAAAAAAGTACTTTTGAATAGAATAAACTCAACTACACAGGTATTTTTTAGCATCAAAGGGATTTTACAATATTTCAAAGAATCAAGGAACTATTCAAATGTTTCAGAATATATTTTCTTACAGTTTACATGTAACTAAAATCTACCAATTATCAATTAATGCAGGTATTTTTTCTTAGCATCGAAAGGACTTTACAACATTTCACCGAATCAAAAAACTATTCAAATATTTCAGAATCTATGCTTTTGCAATATGTATGTAACTAAAGTCTTCCATTATCAACTAATACAGATATTTTTCAGCATCAAAAGGATTATACAACTTTTCACAGAATCAAGAAACTATTCAAATTCTTCCGAATCCTTGCCTTTGCAGTTTGCATCTAACTAAAATCTTCCTTAATCAATTTATACAGATATTTCTTTTTTAGCATCAAAAAGATTTTACACCATTTCAAAGAATCAAGAATCAAGAAACTATTCCAATGTTTCAGAATCTATGTTTTTCAGTTTGTATGTAACTAAAATATTTCCATTATCAATTAATACAGGTATTTTTTTAGTACCAAAAGGATTTTACAACATTTCACATAACCAGGAAACTATTCAAATGTTCCAGAATGTGTGCTTTTGCAGTTTGCATGTAACTAAAATCTTCCATTATAAATTAGTACCGATATTTTTATCATCAGAATCTATACTTTTGCATTTTGCATGTAAATAATATCTTCCATTATCAATTAATACAGATATTTTTCTAAAATCAAAAGGATTTTACAACATTTTACAGAATCAAGAAACCATTAAAATGTTTCAGCATCTATACTTTTGCAGTTTGCATGTAACTAAAATCTTCCATTATCAGTTAATACAAATATTTTTTAGCATCAAAAGGGTTTTACAACATTTCACAGAATCAAGTAACTATTCAAATGTTGCAGAATCTAAGCTTTTACAGTTTGTATGTAACTAAAATCTTCCAGTATCAATTAATACAGATATTTTTAGCATCAGAAGGATTTTACAACATTTCACAGAATCAAGAAACTATTCAAATGTTTCACAATCAATGCTGTTGTTGTTCGCATGTAACTAAAATCTTCCATTATCAGTTAATACAAATATTTTTTAGCATCAAAAGGGTTTTACGACATTTCTCAAAATCAAGTAACTATTCAAATGTTTCAGAATCTACGCTTTTGCAGCTTGCATGTGACTCAAATCTTCCACTATCAATTAATACAGGTGTTTTTTTACCATCAAAAGGATTTTACAACATTTCAGAGAGTCAAGAAACTATACAAGTGTTTCAGAATCTATGCTTGCAGTTTGCAGGTAAAAAAAATTCTCCCAATATCAATTAATACAGGTATTTTTTCAGCATCAAATGGATTTTACAACATTTCAAAGAATCAATTCCAAGTCTATTCTTGTAATCAGCAGTATGAGAGTCATTTTAAAATGAATAATACGAAAAAAATCACTCTAATTGCTCCCATGTTGCTACACCCAGGTTACCCAAAGCCAGCCTTGCGCATGTGACTACCTAAAGTAAACATTTTGTATTAACTTGGTTACACTATTTTAACTATTTTTTCCACCTCTAGTTATAGATGCCAGCATACCCGTTCAGACACAAAGTCATATTGAGAGAGACATGCATAAAAGTTTTGGATTCTTTTCACCTATAGTTATAGATAGAACTATTCTATAGTTATAGAATGGTTTCTTGATCATGTGAAATGTTGTAAAATCCTTTTGATGGTAAAAAACACATGTATTAATTGATAATGAAGGATTTTAGTTACATGCAAGCTGCAAAACCATAGATTCAGAAACAGTTGAATAGTTTCTTGATTTTGTGAAATGTTGTAAAATCCTTTTGATGCTAAAAAAAATACCTGTATTAAGTGATAATGGAAGATTTTAGTTACATGCAAACTACAAAAGCATAGATTCTGAAACATTGTTGTAAAATACTTTTGATGCTAAAAAAATACCTGTATTAACTGATAATGGAAGATTTTAGTTATATGCAAACTACAAAAGCATTGATTGTGAAACATTTGGATAGTTTTTTGATTCTGTGAAAATGTAAAATCCTTTTGATGCTGAAAAATATCTGTATTAATTGATAATGGAAGACTTTAGTTAGATACAAGCTGCAAAGTTCAGTGAAATGTTGAAAATCTTTTTGATGCTAAGAAATATCTGTAATAATTAATACTGGAAGATTTTAGTTATATACAAACTGCAAAAGCATAGATTCTGATACATTTGAATAGTTTTTTGATTCTGTGAAATGTCGTAAAATCCTTTTGATGCTAAAAAATATCGGTGTTAACTGTTAAAGTAAAATTTTAGTTACATGCAAACTGCAAAAGCATAGATCTCTTAACATTTGAATAGTTTCTTGAATGAAAAAGAAAATTCCTTTTCTTGCATCTCCGACTTTTTAATAGAATTTCTAAACGTTTGGCGTGCTAGAGTACCCTAAAATAATGATCACATACCAAAGTAATGTATAAAATATTTTTAATGAAATAACGACATGTAGAATATTAATATAAAAATTTTTTACATACACTTTTATTATACATTATCAATATTATTGAACAAATTTGGACATTTTGAATCTGTTCCATAAAATAATTCATCATGTTCTCTCTTGATACTGTAGCTACTCCCATCTCTTACTTCTTAACTAGTAGAATATTCATCAATCCGTTTTGAGTTATACACTATTTTTACTGGAGTTTCATTTATAGGTTCAATATACGTTTCATCTTTGGTATTATTAGGTTCATTGACTATATGATCAATAGTAATCATAATGTTCACTTGCGCTATATTTTAGCCTCGAAAGTAGCCTCGAAAGTTTGAACATAATACCCTCAGTCGTTCTTAGGATACTGCTGAGATGTCTTATTGGGAATTAGCATTATCATAGTGTATTTTGATTTAATCTTAAGGCAACATTTAATTTTTAAACATAATGGGAAAATGGGAGGGTGGGAGTGGAAGGGGGATTAGTTGCCCTCCAACCACTTTCGACTATTAAAAAGGGAAACAGCCCTTACTATTTTCAATAGAATGAGCCCCATTCGAAGTTCCCACGAAAAACTCCTTCGATACGAAGTGCCCAGATCTAAACAACAACAACAACAAAAAATATTACTGATCACTTTCGACTATTAAAAAGGGCACTAGCCCTTTGAATTTCAAATCGAATGAGCCCTTTTCTGAAGTTTCTACGGCAACACCTTCTATAAAACCTTATATACCCCCACGGAATAACTTAAAACCCTTGCCCTTAGGGCTGTTGCGGAGTATCCTCCTCAAAAACATATTTTCTATCAGTAAATCTACTACGCTGAAGAAAATGGCTATCTCAAAGTTTTTATTTGATGTGTTTGGGGGAATAATGGGCGTGGGGGGGCAAGTTGCCCTCCAATCACTTTCGACTATTAAAAAGGGCACTATCCCTTTGAATTTCCGATTGAATGAGCTGTTTTTGAAGTTTATAAAACAACGATTTCTATAAAAATAGTATATGGCCCATGGGCAAAACTTAAACCCTTGCCCTGAGGGTTATGGGGGAATGTCCTCCTCAAAAACATATTTTCTATCTGCAAATCAACTACGCTGAACAAAATAGCTATTTAAAAATTTTGATTGGATATGTTTGGGTGAAGGATGGGCGTGGGGGGGGGGCTAGTTGCCCTCCAATCAATTTCGACTATTAAAAAGGGCACTAGCCCTTTGAATTTCCAATCGAATTAGCCTTTTTTGAAGGGTCTACGACAACACCTTCTATAAAAAAACCTTATATGCCCCTAGAGCATAACTTCAAACCCTAGCCCTGAGGGTTATGGGGGAGTGTCCACCTAAAAAACATATTTTCTATCTGGAAATCAACTAGCCTACGCTAAACGAAATGGCTTTCTCAAAATTGTGATTGGATATGTTTTGGGGAATGATGGGCGTCGGGGGCTAGTTGACCTCCAATCACTTTCAACTATTAAAAAGGGCACTAGCCCTTTGAATCCCAAATCGAATGAGCCTGTTTTGAAGTTTCTACGACAATGCCTTCTATAAAAACTTTATATATCCCAGGACATAACTTAAAACCTTTGCCCTGAGGGTTGTTGGGGAGTGTTCTCCTCAAAAACATATTTTCTATCTGGAAATCAATTACGCTGAACAAAATGGCTATCTCAAGATTTTTATTGGATGTGTTTTGGGGAATGATTGGCGTGGGGGAGGGGATAGTTCCGCTCCAATCACTTTTGACTTTTAAGCAGGGAACTAGGCCTTTGAATTTCCAATCGAATGAGCCTGTTTTGAAGTTTCTAAGACGACGCCTTCTTATAAAAACCTTATATGCCCCCAGGGCATAACTTCAAACCCTTGCCCTGGGGGTTGTGGGGGAGCGTCCTCCTAAAAAACATATTTTCTACTGGAAAACAACTAGCCTAAAATAAACAAAATGGCTATCTCAAAATTGTGATTGGATGTGTTTGGGGGAATGATGGGCGTGGGGGGCTAGTTGCCCTCTAATCACTTTCAACTATTAAAATAGCACTAGCCCTTTGAATTCTAAATCGAATGAGCCTGTTTTGAAGTTTCTAAGACAACGCCTTCTATAGAAACCTTATATGCCTCCAGGGCATAACTTATAACCTTTGTCCTGAGGGTTGTGGGGGATTGTCCTCCTCAAAAACATATTTTCTATCTAAAAATCAACTACATTGAACAAAATGGCTGTATAAAAAATTTTGATTGGATGTGTTTGGGGAAATGATGGGCGTGGAGGGGGGGCTAGTTTCCCTCCAATCACTTTCGACTATTGAAAAGGGCACTAGCACTTTGAATTTCCAATCGAATGAGCCTGTTTTGAAGTTTTTAAGACAACGCCTCTTATAAAACCTTATATGCCCCCAGGGCATAACTGAAAACCCTTGCCCTGAGGGTTCTGGGGGAGTGTCTTCCTCAAAAACACATTTTCTATCTGGAAATCAACTACGCTAAACAAAATGGCTATCTCATAATTTTGATTGGATGTGTTTGGGTTAATGATGGGCATGTGGGGGGTCTAGTTGCCCTCCAAACACTTTTGACAATGAAAAAGGGCACTAGACACTTTGAATTTCCAATCGAATGAGCCTATTTTGAAGTTTCTACGACAGCGCCTTCTATTAAAAAACCTTATGTGGCCCCAGGGCATAACTTAAAACTCTTGCCAATGGGGTTGTGGGGGAGTGTCCTCCTTAAACCGATATTTTCTATCTGGAAATCAGCTACGCTGACAAAATGCCTATCTCAAATTTTCATTGGATGTTTTTGGGGGAATGATGGGCGTGGGGGTGGGCTAGTTGCCCTCAAATCAATTTCGACTATTAAAAAGGGCATTAGCCCTTTGAATTTCCAATCGAATGAGCCAGTTTTGAAGTATCTACGACAACGCCTTCCTATAAAAGCCTTATATGCCCCAAGGGAATAACTTAAAACCCTTGCCCTGAGGGTTTTGGGGAAGTGTCCTCAAAAAATATCTGTTTTCTATCTGGAAATCAAATACGTTTAACAAAATGGCTATCTCACAATTTTGATTGGACGTGATTGGGGGAAAGATGGGCGTGGGGGGGCTAGCTGCCCTCCAATCACTTTCGACTATTAAAGAGGGCCCTAGCCCTTTGAATTTCCAATCGCATGAAGCTTTTTTGAAGTTTCTACGACAACGCCTTCTATAAAAACCTTATATGCCCCCAGGACATAACTTAAAACCCTTGCTCTGAGGATTGTGGCGCAGTCTCCTCCTCAAAAACACGTTTTCTATCTATAAATCGACTACGCTGAGCAAAATGGCTATCTCAATATTTTGATTGGATGTGTTTGGAGGAATTATGGGCGTGGGGGGGGACTAGTTGCCCTCCAATCACTTTCGACTATTGAAAAGGGCATTAGCCCTTTGAATTTCCATTCGAATTAGCCTGTTTTGAAGTTTCTACGACAACGCCTTCAATAAAAACCTTATTTGTCCCCAGGGCATAACTTAAAACCCTTATCCTCAGGGTTGTGGGGGGGTTTCCTCTTCAAAAACATATTTTTATCTGGAAATCAACTACGCTGAACAAAATCGTTATCTCACAATTTTGATTGGATGTTTTTGGGAGAATGATGGGCATGGGGGGGGGGGGGCTAGTTTCCCTCCAATCACTTTTGACTATTCAAAAGGACACTAGCCGTTTGAATTTCTAATCGAATGAGCCTGTTTTGAAGTTTTACGACAACACCTTCTATAAAAACCTTATATGGCCCCAGAGGCATAACTTAAAACCCTTGCAATGAGGGTTGTGGGGGAGTGTCCTCCACAAAAACACATCTTCTATCTGGAAATCAACTACGCTGAACAAAATGGATATATCAAAATTTGGATTGGATATGTTTGGGGGAATGATTGGCGTGAGGGGGGCTAGTTGCCCTCCAATCACTTTTGACTATTAAAAAGGACATTAGCCGTTTGAATTTCTAATCGAATGAGCCTGCTTTGAAGTTTTTCCGACAAACGCCTTCTATAAAAACCTTATATTCCCCCAGAGGCATAACTTAAAACCCTTGCCCTGAGGGTTGTGGGGGAGTGTCCTCCTCAAAAACACATCTTCTATCTGGAAATCAACTACGCTGAACAAAATGGATATATCGAAATTTGGATGGGATATGTTTGGAGGAATGATTGGCGTGAGGGGGGTTAGTTGCCCTCCAATCATGTTTTACTATTAAAAAGGACATTAGCCGTTTGAATTTCTAATCGAATGAGCCTGTTTTGAAGTTTTTCCGACAACGCCTTCTATAAAAACCTTATATTCCCCCAGAGGCATAACTTAAAACCCTTGCCCTGAGGGTTGTGGGGGAGTGTCCTCCTCAAAAACACATCTTCTATCTGGAAATCAACTACGCTGAACAAAATGGCTATCTCAAAATTTCGATTGGATATGTTTGGGGGAATGATTGGCGTGAGGGGGGCTAGTTGCGCTCCAATCACTTTTGACTATTAAAAAGGGCACTAGAACTCTCGATTTCCAATCGAATGAACCCACTTAGGAGTCTCTACGACGACCTCTCCTATAAAAAGGGCCCTGCTTTAAAGAAAAAAAAAATAATAAACTGTACATTGCGTCAACATTGATCTTATATGCCCTCAGGGCATAAATTAAAACCCTTTCACCGAGGGTTGTGGGGGAGTGTCCTCGTCAAAAAGATGTTTTCTATCTGGAAAACAACTACGCTGAACAAAGTGGCTATCTCAAAATTTTGAATGGATGTGTTTGGGGGAATGATGGGCGTTTGGGGGGGGGGGGCTAGTTGCCCTGCAATTACTTTTGACTATTAAAAAGGGCACTAGTCAATCTAATTTCAAATCGAATGAGCCCTTTGTGAAGTTTGTGTGACAACTCCTTCGATACAAAGTGCCCGGGTATGGAGAAAAAAAAACAAAAAAAAAAAAAAAAACATTGTGCCCACATCGTTCTTTACTTAGGCAGCGCTAGCGCGCTGCCTATGATTAAATTATTAAGAAGGCTTTTTTTCATTGAAATACACCTTTTCATTATATTTTTTGTGTCTAAAGTTCATCTGTTATTATAAATGATTTGGACAGTGGTCTCGTATGTAATAGTCAATTTGAAGGACACGGATTGCTCTTTACTAACATTTTATTCCACCGAACTGTTTGAACATAAAAAAAAAATAACTAAAAACCCATGTCTCTTTCTGTATCGATCAATTTCTCAGGCTCCATCTTTAATCATTCTTAGACAATGCTTAAACAATGCTGAAGAAAAAAACCACTGTTTATCGGTACTAAATTATAGGAAGGCTATTTCTTCATTGAAATACACTTTTTCATTATAATTTTTGTGTCTAAAGTTCATCTATTATTACAAATGATTTGGACAGTGCTCTCGTATATAATAGACAATTTGAAGGACACGGATTGCTCTTTACTAACATTTTATTCCACCGAACTGGTTGAACGTACAAAAATAACTAAAAACCCATGTCTCTTCCTGTATCGATCAATTTCTCAGACTCCATCTTTAATCATTCTTAGACTGTTTATCGGTATTAGCTTATTAAGAAGGCTATTTTTTCATCGAAATACACCTTTTCATTATTATTTTTGTGTCTAAAGTTCATCTATTATTACAAATGATTTGGACAGTGGTCTTGTGTGTAATAGTCAATTTGAAGGACACGGATCGCTCTTTACTAACATTTCATTCCACCGAACTCTTTGAACATTAAAAAACTAAATAAATAAAAACCCATTTCTATTTCTGTATCGATCAATTTCTTAGACTCCATCTTTAATCATTCTTAAAGAATGCTGAAGAAAAAACCCACTGTTTACCGGTATTAAATTATCAAGAAGGCCATTTTTTCATTGAAACACACCTTTATAATTTTTCATTATAATTTTTGTGTCCAAAGTTCATCTATTATTATAAATGATTTGGAAATTGGTTTTGTGTGTAATAGTCAATCCGAGGGACACGGATTGTTCTTTATTAACATTTTATTCATCTTCATAGATCGCCACTGGCTGACAAAATCCTCGTTTTTCACCTTTTTTGACTTTATTTTTTAATTTTGTTATTTTCTTTCCATTCTGAGTTTCAAATACACCTTTTCATTATGATTTTTGTGTCTAAAGTTTATCTAAAGTTCAAAAAAATGATCTGGACAGTGGTCTCATATGTAGAAGTCAATTTGAAGGACACGGATTGCTCTTTACTTACATTTTGTTTCACCTAACTCTTTGACTATAAAAAAAAACAAAAACCCATTTCCATTTCTGTATCAATCAGTTTCTCAGACTCCATCTTTAATCATTCTTAAACAATTTTGAAGAAAAAAAGCCCACTGTTTATCGGTATTAAATTATCAAGTAGGCTATTTTTTCATTGAATTACGGCTTTTCATTATAATTTTTGTGTCCAAAGTTCGTCTATTATTATAAATGATTTGGACAGTGGTCTCGTATGTAATAGTCAATTTGAAGGACACGGATTGCTCTTTACTAACATTTTATTCCACCAAACTGTTTGAACATAAAAAATAAAATAAATAAAACCCATTTCTATTGCTGTATCGATCAATTTCTCAGACTCCATGTTTAATCATTCTTAAAAAATGCTGCAAAAAAAACCCACTGTTTATCAGTATTAAATTATTAAGAAGGCCATTTTTTCATTCAAATGCATGTTTTCATTATAATTTTTGTGTCCAAAGTTCTTTTATTATAATAAATGATTTGGACAGTGGTCTCGTATGTAATAGTCAATTTAAAGGACACGGATTGCTCTTTACTAACATTTTATTCCACCGAACTGTTTGAACACAAAAAAATAAATAAATAAAAACCCGTTTCTATTTCTGTATCGACCAATTTCTCAGACTCCATCTTTAATCATTCTTAAACAATGCTGAAGAAAAAACCCACTGTTTATCGGTATTAAATTATTAAGAGGGCTATTTTTTCATTGAATTACACCTTTTAATTATAATTTTTGTGTTCAAAGTTCGTCTATTATTATAAATGATTTGGACAGTGGTCTCGTATTTAATAGTCAATTTGAAGGACACGGATTGCTCTTTACTAACATTTTATTCCACCGGACTGTTTGAACATAAAAAAATAAATAAATAAAAACCCATTTCTATTTCTGTATCGACCAATTTCTCAGACTCCATCTTTAATCATTCTTAAACAATGCTGAAGAAAAAACCCACTGTTTATCGGTATTAAATTATTAAGAGGGCTATTTTTTCATCGAAATACACCTTTGCATGATAATTTTTGTGTCTAAAGTTCATCTATTATTATAAATGATTTGGACAGTGGTCTTGCATGTAATAGTCAATTTGAAGGACACGGATTGCTCTTTACTAACATTTTATTCCACCGAACTGTTTGAACATAAAAAAATAAATAAATAAAAACCCATTTCTATTTCTGTATCGACCAATTTCTCTGACTCCATCTTTAATCATTCTTAAACAATGCACAAGAAAAAAAAATCTACTGTTTATCTGTATTAAATTATTAAGAAGGCCATTTTTCATTGAAATACACCTTTGCATGATAATTTTTGTGTCTAAAGTTCATCTATTATTATAAATGATTTGGACAGTGGTCTTGCATGTAATAGTCAATTTGAAGGACACGGATTGCTCTTTACTAACATTTTATTCCACCGGACTGTTTGAACATAAAAAAATAAATAAATAAAAACCCATTTCTATTTCTTTATCGATCAGTTTTTCAGACTCCGTCTTTAATCATTCTTAAACAATGCTGAAGAAAAAAAATCCACGGTTTATCGGTATGAATTTATTAAGAAGGCTATTTTTTCGTTGAAATACACCTTTATACATTCTAAGATCACACTGGCTATACATGACAAATGAAACTCAGAGAGGAAAGAATATAGCAAAATGAGAAATAAAATGAAAAAAGCTGAAGAGACGAGGATTTTCTCAGTTAGTGGCGAACCACGAAGAAGAAGAAATAAGCAAATATTTCAACAAGGACCTCCGACGAGTCGTCCTCAGTGCTAACAAAAAAGGAAAAAAAAGAAAAAGAAACCAATGAAAATCGAACCTTTTGAAGTTTACTTGCCAACGATAGAACAGAAACTAAATAAGAACCAGATTGGAATCAATTAAAAAAAAATCTACCAAAATGATTGGGCAATAATCCTTTGTTTTGCTATAGCTTTGGCTGGCCTAAGTTCAGAAAAATATGCATTTAAGGGTGACAAACCCCCCAGAGTTCTCATGATGCCCTGGGGGCTTATAAGGTTTTTAATGATAGATTTGTCATAAAGTCTTCAAAAGGGGCTCATTCAATTGGATATTGAGAGGGCTAGTGCCCTTTTTAATAGTTGAAAGTGATTGGAGGGTAACTAACCCCCTCTCACGCCCACCATCCCCCCAAACACATCCAATCAAAATTTTTAGATAGTCATTTTGTTCAACATAGTAGAAAATTCCGGAAATTAGGTCTTTGAGGATGACAAACCCCTTAGAGTCCCCAGGGCAAAGGTTTTAAGCTATGCCCTGGGGGCATATAAGTTTTTAATGATAGAGTTGCCGTAAAAACTTCAAAAGGGGCTCATTCAATTGGAAATTGAGAGGGCAAAACCCCTATGCGTTCCCAAGGCCAGAACATAATTTACACTTCACTGAAAAATACAAATGAATGTGTATTGTCAGTTTAATATACATATACTGATATTTAGTAATCAAAATGTTAATATTATTTTATTTACTAAAGTTATAAAAGTGAAAACGTTTATATTTTTTCAGTAAAGTGCAAATTGTGTTCTAGCCTTGGGAAGGCATAGGGGTTTTGAGCCTAACTTAGTTTAATTTCTGCTCGTTTTGAGTTTGACTTGGTTATTTATTGTAATTTCTGTTCGTTTTGGGTTTCATTTATTTATCGATGCTGATTTGTGGTAGTTTCACGCTTGGTAGTTTTTTTTTTTTATTTTTTGCTCATTTTTATTTAATGGAGTTTTTTACTTTTCTTTGAAAAACTTATTTTGTGGAAAAAGCTTTTTTAATTAATAGAGAGAAATAATCGGATTTCCAGAGTTCATATTATGTCTTATTTGGTCTTTATTTCAAGTGATACTAAGGCATATTTCTTACAATTTAAGACTGTATTTTACCCACTATTGGTATTATAGCTGGTGAGTGCAAAATCCCGCTTAATAAATCAATCCAATATTTCTGTATGCTGTTCAATTACTTTGCGGTTATTAAAAAATATTTAGTTTTACACTTATGTTTTAAGATAATTTTAATTATGTACTGAAAGTTACTAATGTCTCAACTGGTGTAAGACTAAGAAAAGCTTTATAGATTCGTTTGGTGTTGTCAGGCTAAATACTCACTTTTGACTCTTAAATCCATAACCCTGTTTTTATACTTGACTTTTGTGTTTTCAGTAAAGCGCTAGTTTTGTATAATCATAAAAGCATTGGAAACATAATTAGTTGGTTTATTTGTACTAGTTATATTAATATATATTTAATAGGCTGTGAAGTAATCATTTTTGTCCGTTTTAATTTTCAACTTTGCTCCTTACTTCAACGGAAAAACTTTGTTTTTTTAAATTAATGGACAAAAAACAACGCCTACAGAATCTGAAGAAGTCTAAAGGTTTTTCACGCTGCCAACAAGTACTTCTACAAGGGAATTCTTGGCTAAAATCCCCTCTGAGTCTTCGGATTTCTGTCATCTATCATTAAAAAAATTTTTGTTCTTATTTAGCTTCTGTTCTGTCGTTGGCAAGTAAACTTCGAAAGGTTCGATTTTCGTTGGTTTCTTTTTCTTTTCTTCTTTTTTGTTTAGCACTGAGGATGACTCGGTGGAGGTCCTTTTCGAAATATTTGCTTATTTTTTCTTCTTCATAGTTCGCCACTGGCTGAAAAAAATCCTCGTGTTTTCACCTTTTTTATTTTATTTTTCATTTTGTTATTTTCTTTCCTCTCTGAGTTTCAAATACACCTTTTCATTATAATTTTTGTGTCTAAAGTTCATCCATTATCATAAATGATTTGGACAGTGGTCTTGTATGTAGTAGTCAATTTGTAGGAGGCGGATTAGTCTTTACTAACAATTTATTCCACCGAACTGTTTGAATATAAAAAAAAATAAATAAAAACCCATTTCTATTTTTGTATCGATCAATTTCTCAGACTCCATCTTTAATCATTCTTAAACAATGCTGAAGAAAAAAAACCACTGTTTATCGGTATTAAATTATTAAGAAGGCTGTTTTTTCATTGAAATACACCTTTTCATTATATTTTTCGTGTTCAAATTTCATCTATTATTATTAATGATTTGGACAGTGGGGTCGTATGTAATAGTCAATTTGAAGGACACGGATTGCTCTTTAGTAACATTTTATTTCACCGAGCTGCTTGAACATAAAAAAAGAAATAGATGAAAAACCCATTTCTATTTCTGTATCGATCAGTTTCTCAGACTCCATCTTTAATCATTCTTAAACAATGCTGAAGAAAAAAACCCACTGTTTATCGGTATTAAATTATTAAGAAGGCTGTTTTTTCATTGAAATACACCTTTTCATTATGATTTTTGTGTCCAAAATTCATCTATTATTATATGATTTGGACAGTGGTCTCGAAAGTAATAGTCAATTTGAAGGATACGGATTTTTCTTTATTAACATATTATTCCACCGAAATGTTTGAACATAAAGAAAAATTAATAAAAGCCCATTTCAATTTCTGTATCGATCAATTTCTCAAAATCCATCTTTAATCATTCTTAAGCAATGCTGAAGAAAAAAAACCACTGTTTATCAGTATTAAATTGTTAAGAAGGCTAATTTTTCTTTGAAATACACCTTTTCATTATGATTTTTGTGTCCAAAGTTCGTCTATTATTATAAATTATTTGGACAGTGGTTTTGTATGTAATAGTCAATTTGAAGGACACGGATTGCTCTTTACTAGCGTTTTAATCCACCGAACTATTTGAACATTAAAAAAATAGATAAAAACCCATTTATATTTCTGTATCGATCATTTTCTCAGACACCATCTTTAATCATTCTTAAACAATGCTGAAGAAAAAAACCCACTGTTTATCGGTATTAAATTATTAAGAAGGATATTTTTTCATTGAAATACACCTTTTCATTTTAACTTTTGTGTCCAAAGTTCGTTTATTATTATAAATGATTTGTAAAGTGGTCTCGTATGTAATAGTCAATTTGAAGGACACGGATTGCTCTTTACTAGCGTTTTAATCCACCGAACTTTTTGAACATTAAAAAAATAGATAAAACCGAATTTATATTTCTGTATCGATCATTTTCTCAGACACCATCTTTAATCATTCTTAAACAATGCTGAAGAAAAAAACCCACTGTTTATCGGTATTAAATTATTAAGAAGGATACTTTTTCATTGAAATACACCTTTTCATTATAATTTTTGTGTCCAAACTTCGTTTATTATTATAAATGATTTGTAGAGTGGCCTCGTATGTAATAGTCAATTTGAAGGACATGTATTGCTCTCTACTAATATTTTATTCCACCGAACTGTTTGAACATAAAAAAAAAATAAAAAAAAAAAAAAACCCATTTCTATTTCTGTATCAATTAATTTCTCAGATACCATCTTTAATCATTCTTAAATAATGCTGAAGAAAAAAAAAACAACTTTTAATCAGTATTAAATTACTAGAAATGTTGGTATTAATGATAAGCTGAACTCACTTCACCTTGTCTAACTCTCAATAAAGTGTGTAACGGATTTTCAGTTTTGACGTTTCCGGACAGTTCAATGAGTAATCCTAGGTCAATCTGTTTTGCAACAAATTTCGATGATGAGAAATAATTAACCCTTTTGGAAAGGAGTAAATCTGTAAAATAGTATAGTTATTGTCAGAATATAATACTTTAGTAAGAAAATTATGTATAGTACAAAAAAGAATTATGAACAGCAGACCCTCCAGAACGCATTATATTAATAACCACTCAGCTTTATCTCCTAAGTAGATATTAGAGGTACTGTTTTACATGGCGACGCTGTATTATATTCCTTTCTATAAAGTACAGGAATTAAAAAAAACGAACAGAAATTAAATAAATAATCATAGCCTAAAAATATACAACAAGAAATAATATAAATGACTAAATAAATTTTAAAGTGAGTAATACTTAAATTGAATATGCAAATCAAGCTTAAAACGGAAAAAAATATTTTGCTATTGAATGATAAGTGAAACTATAAACGAACAGACATTAAATAAGCAATCAATGTAAACAAACATACAATAGATACTAAGATAAATGAATAAATAAATCTTAAAACAAGTGAAACATAAATTGAATATACATTTAGTTTTCAGTAAAGTAGGTTTTAAACTTTAACAGTGAGAGAAGGAGGCTATACCCAAACTCTTGTTTGTAGTGATTTTTGTTCGTTTCAACCTTGATTTGCACATTCAATTTAAGTTTCACTTGATTTAAGATTTATATTAGTATCTACTGTATGTTTGTTTACATTGATAGTTTATTTAATTTTTGTTCGTTTTGGGTTTCATTTATTCTTTCATAGCAATTTCTGGTCGTTTCGAGCTTGAATTTTAGTATGTATTTTTATCTGCTTATCTTAAGTTTAAAATGGCCTTTACTTTTCTTTGAAAAACTTCTTTTCCAGAAATTTGTTTAATTAATTTACATGAAGAAGAGACAATTCTACGTGCACTAAAGAATGGATAAGCAGCTAGCATCGACGGTGTACAGCCTGAACTGTTGAAATATGGGGCTGGAGTGCTAGCTGAGCCACTATATTAAGTGTTAATGCAACTATGGGACACTGAAGATATTCGTACAGATAGGAAGAAACGGGCTATAGTCAAACTGTTTAAGAAGGGCAGAATTGCTGATTGCAACAATTGGCGAAGCATCACCCTACAGTCCACAGGAAGCAAATTCCTTTGCTAAGTACTCTTGAATCGCATCCATATGAAATTTGATGCCATACTCAAAGATGAACAACATGGCCTCCGACCAAATAGGTCATGCACTGACTTAATCTTCAGTCTTAGAGTACTTAATGAAGAATCTAGTGAATGGCAGACTGGAATCATAATGGCTTGCATCAATTTCTTGAAGGCTTTTGACTCAGTTCATAGAGATTAGCTGTGAAAAATACTGCGCAATAATGGTTTCTATGAAAATGTTGTCAGAATTATAGTGGCTTTACATGATGAACAGATCTGCTGTTCAGACTGGCGATGAGGACCTGACTGTGTGGCTCAAAGTTAACTCAGATGTTCGACGGAGGTGAATCTTGCCCCCACTGCTGTTTATAATAGATGGGATAGATAGATATATGTTTCTCGCAAAAGCCCTATGTCTCATCTCCACACTCACAAAATTTCCCAAATTTCTAATATCCACTTTGCAACTACTTCCTTTTTTATTTTCTAAACACCTTATATCTACGACATCCATCCATAAAATTTCCCTACTAAGTACCTTAAGTTCTTCACAATAACACATAAAGTGTTCCTAATCTTCAGAATCCCCGTACATCGAATAATACTCATTGACTTTATCCTGTGGACGTGTAACTTCATGGGTGAAACTCAGTTGAACGAGAGTTGTACTTCATTTGATGCAGGTTTCACAGACAATATAGCGTTCCTTTTTCGCTTGAGAGAGGAGCTTCAGTACAACATAAATGAGCTCTCAAAAATAGGTGAAGAAGCAGGTTTGGCAATAAACACACAGAAGACGAAGATCATGCAAAATGATGTGAATAAAGTACCTGCTGAGCCGCTTATAGTTTAAGCAAATGAAATTAAAGAGGCTGGGATGTTTAGATATCCTTGGAGTCTAGTGAGCATCGATGAAAGCCCTGAGCATGAAATTGCCACACGTATCACGTGCAAAGGAAGTGCCTTTGATAAGTTAAGAAACGCGTGGAGAAGTGCCACTTTCTCATTAAAGCTTAAATTAAAGCTCTTCAAGAGTAAAGTCCTGTCAGTGGTAATGCATAGTTCTGAAGGATATGTACTGGTGAAGCAACTAGAGGAAAGAAATCCAAAGTTTTGAAAATAATTGTCTTCTAACGAATTCTCGGAGTCAACTAGACGGACAAAATTACCAACATTCATTATAGAGAAGACTAAACAGCCGCTCATTATAAGCATTTGGCTACGCTATTGGGGACACTTAGTTAGAATGAGCAGCAATCACCTCCCTATGATGTGTGTTGTTCGACTCCTTCTGGAGTTTGACGGCGCAGACGAATGAAGGCTACACATGGACGATGTCTTGAAAAAGACGCAGCGCTCTCAAGAACATCCCTTGATGATGTTTTGCCGAAGACGCAGGAGAGGTAATCCTGGTGCTTTTCTGCTTTTAAAATACAAGTATGGCGCTGAAATAAAGAGAAACCTCAAGCCATTCGCAAAATTTTGCTTTTTTCTTATCGACTGATGTAGCTGTAACTATAGTGTGGTTTGGGCATAATTTATTCCCAACTATTTTGCCCTCCAACTTCATCTTCTTATCTTCTTTCAAATTTCTGTTTCAAAAAATTATGCCCTAACTGATTGTCTCTGATTGGCCAATCAAACATTGTATGCTTGAAAGTTGAACAAAGTCCAACTCGAGAAAATACGAACGGCGCGCATAATTGACACTGTAGTCTTACTGTAGGCTTGGTGGGGGCAGTGAAGATGGTAAAAGTAGAATAGCCATGGCTCAGAGTGTTTTTCCACAGTTGAAAAAAGTTTAGAAGAATAGGAAGATAAGTCTGCAAACCAAGATTAGAATATTAGAAGCTACAGTGATGACAGTGGTCAAATATGGATTTGAAGCACAGGCGCTTCGAAAAGCGGATGAAGATTTGCTAGATGTTTTCCAGAGAAATTGCCTACAGATTGTTCTGGGTAACTGGCTGCTGACCGTATTTCAAACAGTATGATGTACGAAAAATGCAGAAAGGTTGAGATGGCTTGGGCACGTGAAAGGTTGAGATGGCTTGGGCATGTTCTACGGATAAAGAATGACAGATTGCCGAAGATTGTCCTTTATGTCCAAACGTTAAGCGCTAAGCGGAAAGCAGGTTGTCCGCGGTTGGGGTGGGAGGATGTCATAAATAACAATTTAAGGGAAATGGGAAATTCACGGGAAAGTGTAAGAGGGAGGCTTTGAATAGATTGGGATGGAGTAGGAGTATGTCTAGCTATGCTGGCCAAAGACAGCTTGGTGCTGCGGTGAGTTGTTGGCAGCAGTAGGGTTGCGTAATTTCAACTGTGTCGACAAAATGTGACTATAATGTAGCCCGGGCATCAAGCACAAAATTTATGATTGACCGAAAAGAGTCAAGAATTAATACATAATCTTTTGAAATCAGAAATGATTGAAGCCCAAAACGTCAGATTTCTTATTTGTAATATCAATGCGAAAAAAGTTTAAAATATCTAATACTCGTAGAGAATGGTTCAGAACAGATTAATTTTGATAGAGCTTATAGTAAAGTAGAGTAAAACCAATTACTTGCCGTTTTAATTTTTTTGTTTAAGAAATACAAATGTGATCTTAGAATGAAAAGAGCTTATTTAATTCCTAAAATTTGTGTTTTCATTGATAAGTATATTTATGGTCTGTGCTGGGCGTTAAATTCAAGAGGTTCTTAATTAACTTTCCTAGTGTTGATATAAAAAGGCTGCTGCCTGTTTTTAAAAATCCTGAAGAAGTCAAGAATATTTCAATGTTTCTTTCTGAAAATGCCAAGCGCTCACACCACGTATTGACACCCTGCTCTTGGGAGGGGGAGAGAGGAAAATCCAGACTCTGCGTTTCATTAAGTGTTTTGCAGACAAAATATCAAATGAATCAGTCAATTAAAGAATCTTTTTTCTCTTGCAGTACTGAATTTTGAAGAAATTTTTGATCGTTTAATAAGTAATGAAGCAGATTATTCTTTGTTTGTTAGAAGTAGTTTTCCTCGAAATAAATATACTCAAATATTTAATATGGCCCAAAGATGCTCTGAGTGTCAACTCATTGTAATTCAGCTACACTGTCAAGGATTATGTTCGTCACTGACAGATATAATGACCATGTGCCAGCAAATTCAGCCTGATGCCATTGGATGTTGCGAAACGTTCCTGACCAGTAAAACCGATAGTCTTTTGGATATCCCGGGATACACTTCGAATTTTATGCATAGAAAAGATACTAGACGAGAAGGATTGGCAATCTATACACAGAGCGAATATCCAGTTTATGTTTGTAATTTGCAAACTGACTTGGAACATAAAGGGCACTTTTGAATCCGTTTTTATCGAAATGTCACCCTCTGCAGCGTTCCCCCTCTGCAGCGTTTTCCACACATCAAAGGCAGCAAGGTCATTTTCGAAAATTATAGAAAATCTGCTGATTTTTAACCTAGGTGATGAAAATACAAGGTCACTAAATGATGAACTGGAGAAAGCGAAATGGGATAGTGTTATGGGAAAAGAAGATATGAATGAAGGTTTCGAAGAATTCCATAGTATGTTTACAACTCTATACAAGATGCATTGTTTTAAAGAAAAACCAGCTAAGCGTGGAAGAAAAAAAATGTACAACCCGTGGGTTACTGAAAGTTTACAGATATGCATCAATAACAAGTCAAATCTATGGACCCAATACCGTGACGTGCCGAGTATAGCTAGCCTGGAAATCAACGAGTCTTACAAGAAGTGCCTACAGTCAATTTTAAGAAAAGCCAAAGAGACTACTTAAAAAAAAAACTAGTTGAAAGTGGTAAAGGGTAGAAGGAAAGTGTAGAAGACTATCAATACAGAGCTGCGACCCAACGACCAGAAACCTGAACTACCAACAAACTATAGATGGTAAAACCCTGACTGAACCACTGGAAGTTGCAAAAGCATTTTGTACCTTTTTCAGCAGTATTGGAGAGAAAACAGCGAAGACTGCACAATCCCAGCCAAATCCTAAACGGACTTCCTGGGCCCACCGTGTGTCAAGTCAATGGCAGTCCTTCCTGTAACTTCCATGGAGGTCTCAATTCTAATTAAAACTTTGAAAGGTAAATCTGCATCTGGTTCCGACCGCATTCCCACGAAAGTGTTGAAAGCAGTGTTTCAATCCGTGTTGAAAACTTTAGCACACTTGATAAACCTCTCTTTACAGACAGGGGTCTTTCCATCCCTCCTGAAGAAAGCACGAATTGTCCCACTGTATAAAGGGGGCCCTCAAGATAACCCGCCCAACTTTCGACCAATCATAATTCTCTTGGTGTTTTTCCAAGTCTTTGAAAAGCCTATGAAAAACCAACTTTACTCTTTTCTCGGAGTAAAGGGATTCCTGCATCAACGGCAATTCGGATTCACACCAGGAAATTCAATAGAAGATGCGCTGACGTTACTGAGCTTATTTGTGAACAAAGCACTTGACCTGGGACTTGTGCCAGTTGCTATCTTGCTTGACATTAAAAAAGTATTTGACACTATGGATCATCGAATTATAATAAGTATTTTAAATTACATCTGCGTAAGAGGAGACGCACTTGAATGGTTCTAGTCTTACCTTAGCAACCGGCGCATTTACATAGGAGAAGATCCGTTGAACAATATCGTGGTTAACTTCAGAGTGCCGCAGGGATTGATGCTGGGTCCACTGTTGTTTCTAGTTCACGTCCTAAACCCAAATATCAGAGTTCAAGGTGCTGCAAACTATGCTGTGGTTAAGACACTTCCAATAATGACAGTGACGTTGATGAACTAGTGGTATTTGCAGATGAGTTAATGGTCTCCTGTGATACTAGCATGTCAGCACTCCAGAGTGAAGTACAAGTCATCTTGGAGGAAAACTTACACAGGGATGGACGCAAATTGACTTGTAATCAATGTTGACATCTCGTGTGTTCTCTTCTTTTCGAGGATCGGAACTCTTCATCCAGAAATAACTGGAATTACGACTCCTAAAGGAACGATTCTGCGACTAGAAATTGGTTTTGCCAGATATCGAGGTGTACTTTTGGACAAAAACCTCTTTTTTTTACAACACATCCAGGCTATGGAATTGAAGATCTCACGCAATCTTGGCATTATCAGAAAACTGAGGCACATATTTTCACAGAAACTCTTTGTCTACTTTACAACGGACTTCTGAAACCTCATTTCCAATATTATGCAACAATTTGGCAGTCAACGTTCAAGTCACACTTTAAGAGACTTGATTCAATCCACAGGCGCGCACTGAAAATAATTGAAAGTATAGATGACTGTCTCTCTCTTGGTTCACTCTACCGTCTGTCGTGCTCAGTTTATGTTTTTAGGTTCGTTTTCGGGTCATTTCCATCTACCGTTGATCTTTGTTCAACGCTACGCTCGGATTTTCTCCGAGATGTGACTTGCGCTATAGAGTGGAACATGATTCCGCAAGAGCTGAGATGTAAGAGCTCGCTTGGGTCCTTCAAAAATAATTTAACGAAATATTTAGTGAAAGGTAAAATTAGAAGTTAATTTGGATTAAAACAAGTATAGTACGAGTATTTAAGATTATTTTTATTGTTTTATAGTATTTTAGGTGAGGTGATTGTGCTTACGGGGGAGGGAGGAACTCAATATTTAAGGAAATAATAAGTAATTGTAGAGGAGGCGTGTGGTTGTCTTGGGAGTGAAGTGAAAGCCGTTCTGCATGATAATGATGAATATTTATATTTATGGACCTCAACGTCTAATGTGTGGCAGATCAGTGTCTTTTATGTTATTTTATTTCGTTTTCTTTTCAAAGAAACCCCGATTGATTGATTGATTTATGGATGTTTTTCATCTTGGTTTATAATTTGGGTAACATTTTAAATTTTCAAGAGAATCAAACCTTTGCGCGAATTGTTGTTAATTCAGATATAATTTTATAGAAAAATTAGTTGCTAGCAGCGCCTTCGACAGAAAGAGAAATCTTAAGGACGGATTCAATTTAATTCAATATTTAATTCATAATTCATCATAATTCAATTTTTAGTTTAATTCATAGGGATTATTTGCTGGCAAAACATTAATCCCAGCAACTTTTCTAAGGGTGACAAGGACCTGCTTTATCGTACGTTATTGATAAATTAATCACGGACGTAGCACTTGGGCGTCGGTTTTCAAACAGATTGTGGTAAAGAACTGTAAGTAAGGACCGACTAGACTCAATAGTAACCGTAACTCTAAAAAAAAAGAATTTTGATATCAATAGAAACATCAAAAGATTTGGGTTATTATGCTGATTAAATAAAAAAAAGTTTTTTCAACTGAAAGTGAGGAGCATCATTAAAACTTAATCGAAAAGAAATTATCATAGGTAGCGCCATAGCACTACGTAAGTTAAGAACGATGTTGGCACAATCTATTTTTTTAGACCTGGGCACTTCGTATCGAAGGACTTGTCGTAGAGACTTCAAAAAGGGCTCATTCAATTGGAAATTAAAAGGACTTGTGCCCTTTTTAGTAGCCGAAAGTGATTGGAAGGCAACTAACACCTACAATTTCCCCAAACACAGCCAATCAAAATTTTGAGATAGCCATTTTGTTCAACGTAGTTGAAAGCTCTGGAAATTATGTCTTTGAGGATGACACTCCACACACAGCCCTCAGGACAAGGCTTGCAAGTTATGCCCTGGGGGCATATAAGGTTTTTTATAGAATGCTCTGGCGTAGAAAATTCAAAAATGGCTCATTCGATTCGATTGGAAATTGAAATGGCAAGTGCCCTTTTTAATAATTGAAAGAGATTGAAGGACAACTAACCTCCCTCTCACGCCCATCGTTTCCCCAAACACATCCAATCAAAATTTTGAGACAGCCATTATGTTCAACGTAGTTGAAAGTCCTGAAAATCAGGTCTTTGAGGATAACAAACCCCCCACACCCCTCAGGACAAGGCTTGTAAGTTATGCCCTGGGGTCATATAAGGTTTTTATGGAAAGTGTCGTCATAGAAACTTCAAAAATGGCTCATTCGAATGGAAATTGAAAGGGCTAGAGCCCTTTTTAATAGTCGAAAGTGATTGAAGGATAACTACCCCCCTCTCACGCCCACCGTTTCCCCAAACACATCCAATCAAAATTTCTAGATAGCCATTTTGTTCAACGTAGTCGAAAGTTCAGAAAATTAAGTCTTTGAGGATGACAATCCCCCCCACCCCTCGGGGCAAGGAATGTAAGCTATGCCCTGGGGGATATAAGGTTTTTATAGAAAGCGTTGTCGTATAAACTTCAAACAGGGCTTGTTCGATTGGAAATTGAAAGGGTTAAGGTCCTTTTTAATAGTCGAAAGTGATTGGAGGGAAACTGACCCCCCCTTTCATGCCCACAATTTCTCCAAACACATCCAATCAAAATTTTGAGATAGCCATTTTGTTCAATGTGTTTGAAAGTCCTGGAAATTAGGTCTTTGAGGATGACAAACCCCCCACACCCCAAAGGAAAAGGCTTGTAAGTTATGCCCTGGGGGCATATAAGGTTTTTATAGAAAGCGCTGCCGTAAAAACTTCAAAAATGGCTCGTTCGATTGGAAATTGAAAGGGCTAGTACATGTTTTAATAGTCGAAAGGGATTGAAAGACAACTAACCTCCCTCTCACGTCCATCATTTCCCCAAGCACATCCAATCAAAACTTTGAGATAGCTATTTGGTTCAGCGCAGTTGAAAGTTCTGTAAATTGGGTCTTTGAGGATGAAAATCCCCCCCCCCCCAAACACACACACACCTCTGGGCGAGGGAGGAAAGTTATGTCCTGAGGGGATATAAGGTTTTATAGAAAGTTTGTTGTAGAAACTTCAAAAGGGCTCAATCAATTTGGAATTGAGAGGCTAGTGCCCTTGTTAATAGTCAAAAGTGATAGGAGGGCGAATGCACTCCCACGCCCATCATTGTTGAACGTAGTTGAAGGGTCAAGAAATTATGTGCTTGAGCATGACAACGCCCCACAACCCTTAGTGCTACTGCTAAGGTTGTATGGTATGCCCTGGGGGCATATAAGGTTTCATTGAAATCGTCGTCGTAAAAATTTCAAAAAGGGCTCATTCAATTGGAAATTGAGAGGGCCATCGCCCTTTTTAATAGTTGAAAGTAATCGGAGGGAGCACCCCCCCCCCCCAAGCCCATCATTTCCCCAAGCATTTTCGATCAACATTTTGATATGGCCATTGTGTTCAACGTTATTCAGAGGTCCGGAAATTATGTCTTTGAGGATGACGCACCCCCCCCCCTATAGCCCTCAGACAAAGGTCGTAAGTTGTGCACTTGGGCCATATAAGGTTATTATAGAAATTTTGGTCGTAGAAGCTTCAAAAAGGGCTCATTCGATTGGAAATTGAGAGGACTAGTGCCTGTTTTATTAGTCAAAAGTGAACAGAGGGCAAATGCCCCCTCTACGCCAATTTCTTCCACAAACACTCCAAATCAAAATTTTGAGATAGCCATTTTGTTCAATGTATTTGAAAGGTCTAGAAATCCTGTGTTTGAGGATAAAAAATCCCCTCAGCCCTCAAGGCAAGGGCATATATGGTTTTTATAGAAAGTTTTGTCTTAGAAACTTCAAAAAGGGCTCATTTGGTTGGAAATTGAAAGGGTTAGTGCCCTTTTTAATTTTCGAAAGTGAATGGAGAGCAACTAAGCCCCTCTCACGCCCATCATTCCCCCAAACGCATTCAATCAAAGTTTTGAGATAGCCATTTTGTTCACCGTAGTTGAAAGTTCTGGAAATTATGTGTTTGAGGATGACAAACCCCTGAGAGCCCCCAGGGCAAAGGTTCTAAATTAAGCTCTGGGGCATATAAGGTTTTAATAGATAGCTTTGTCGTAGAAACTTCAAAAGGGGCTCATTCAATTGGAAATTGAGAGGGCTGGTGCCCTTTTTGATAGTCGAAAGTGATTGGAGGGTAACTAACCCCCCTTTCACGCTCACCATTTCCCCAGACACATCCAATAGAAATTTTCAGATAGCCATTTTGTTCAACGTAGTTGAAAGGTCTGGAAATTATGTTTTTGAGGATGGCAACCCTCCCCCCCCCTAGCCCTTAGGTCAAGGGTCGTAAGTTATGCCTTTGGGGCATTTAACGTTTTTATATAAATTTTTGTCGTAGAAGCTTCAAAAAGGGCTCATTGGATTGGAAATTGAGAGGACTAGTGCCTTTTTTTAGTCGAAAGTGATCAGAGGGCAAGTGTCTCCCTGAACGCTTATCATTTTTTCAAACACTTCCAATCAAAACTTTAATGTAGCCATTTTGTTAAGCCTATCAGAAAGCTCTAGAAATTATGTCTTTGAGGATAACACATCCCCCTAGCCCTCAGGGCAGGGGTTGTAAGTTTTGCCTTGGAGACATATAGGGTTTTTATAGAAAGTGTGGTCATATAAACTTCAAAGGAGGTTCATTGGATTGGTATACAGACGCTCTAGTGCCATTTTTAAGAGTCAAAGTAATCAGAGGGCAGCTATTCTTTCCTCCGTACACACACGTCATGTTGTCCCGAAATGCGTCTAATAGAAATTTTTTGATAGCCATTCTATTCAAAATAGTCTAAATATCAAATAACAAGGCTTTTGGGGTTGAAACAGACCCCAGAGACTAGGGGCAAGGGTTGAAAGTTTTGCCCAGGAGGTATTTTAGCTTTTTATGGAAGGGATGATTGTTTAACTTCAGAAGAGGCTCACTCTTTCTTACTGAAAAATACTATGTAAATATAAAACGAGCATATATTAATCGAAAAAACTTTTTGCACAAAATAAGGTTTTCGAAAATAAGTTTTTACTGAAAAAAATTCTTTTACATGTTTTCACTTTTATAACTTTAAGAGATCAAAAACTAATTAAGATTTTAAGGGATAAATATCATAATATGTATATTAAACTGACAATGCATTTTTTTCAGTAAATTCATTTCAATTTTTTTCAGTAAAGTACAAATTATATTTTGGCTTTTAAAAATCATAGCGTTTAGAACCCTACTCAGATCAATTTCTGCTCGTTTTGAGTTTGACTTATTTTATTTTCTGTTTGTTTTGGGTTTCATTTATTTATTAATACTGATTTACGGTAGTTGTATGCTTGGTAGATTATTTGATTCTGTTTTTGTTCATTTTTGGTTTAATGAAGTTCTTTAGTTTTTTTTTAAACTTATTTTGTGCAAAAAGTTTTTTTGATTAATTTAACAAAATGGCCATCTCAAAATATTTATCGGATGGGTTGGAGGAAAAATGGCGTGGAGGGGGAGGGGCTAGTTGCCCTTCGATATATTTTGACTCTGAAAAAATGAACTAGAACTTTTAATTTCCAATCAAATCAGCCCTCTCTGAAGTTTATACGCGCATCCTTCCAATAAGAACCATATTTGCCCCCATGACATAGCTTCCAACGCCTGCCCCCGGGCACTGGGGAATTTTGTCGACACCGTTATTTTTGTTATCTGAGCTTCGAAACTTTTTTGACAAAATGGCTATATCAAAATTTTGATCTGAGGCATTCAGGAAAAACAGGGGGCGTGGGAGGGGGGGGGGAGAAGGCTAACCTTCCCTCCGATTACTTTTTACTCTTAAAAAGTGAACTTGAACTTTTAATTTCCAATCAACTGAGCACTCTCCGAAGTTTATACTAGCATCTCTTCCATAAGAACCATATATGCCTCCCGGGCATAACTTACAGATCAGAGAGGCTAGTTGCCCTCCGATCTCTTTTGACTATGAAAAAGCAAACTAGAACTTTGAATTTTAAATCAAATGAGCCTTCTTTTAAGAAGGCTAACTACCCTCCGATTACTTGTTACTCTTAAAAAATGAACTAAAACTATTAATTTCCAGTCAAATGAGCACTCTCTGCAGTTTATACGAGTATCCATTCTATAAGAGACATATACGTCACCAGGGAATAATTTTACAACGACTTACCCCGGGCCCGGGGGGGGAGGGTGTTGACACCAGCGTTTTTGTTATCTCTACTTTTACCTATTTTTAATGAAATGGCTATCTCAAAATTTTGCCCGATGCGTTTGGGAAAAAAGGGTGTGGAGGGGGAAGGGCTAGTTGCCTTCTGATTCCTTTTGACTCTTACAAATTGAACAAGAACTTTCACACAAATTAGCCCTCTCTGAAGTATATACGAGCATCCCTTCAATAAGAACCATATATGCCCCCATGGCATGACTTACAACGCCTGCCCCCGGACCCTGGGGGGTTGTGTCGACACCACAGTTTTTTTATTTAACCTTTTATATATTTTAGGAAAATGGATATCTAAAAAAACTTTATTGATGCATTTGGGGAAAAGGGACGTGAAGGAAGGGGGGCTAGTTGTCGTCCGATCTCTTTTGACTCTTAAAAAGGGAACTAGAACTTTCACATTCCAATCAAATGAGCTCTCCTTGAAGTTTATACAAGCAACCTTCCCATAAGAACCGTATACACTCCATAACTTACAACGCCTGCCCCTAGGCCCGGGGGGGGGGTGTGGACACAGGAAATTTTGTTATCTGACCTAAATATAACTATATTTAACTTGACTTGAACTATATTTAACAAAATTATTATGTAAAAATTTGTATTTGATGTACGTCGGGGAAAAAAGGCGTGGGGGGAAGACTAGCTGTCCTCCGATTATTTTTGACTCTCAAAAAGTTACAGCTTCCATTTTCCAATCAAATAAGCCCTCTCTGAAGCTAATACGAGCATCCCTTCCATAGATGAGATGACATGAGACGATGAGATGGGTTTTATTTTCAACTAATAATTACATCACACTTAACTTAAGCTTACCACATTTCTTAAATAATATTATCAACCAAACGTAGAGATGATAAGAACGTTTGACGCTTTATTAAGCCACTATTGTGGCTGGAGCAGCATCACACATTCTTTCATCATAAACCAAACTCATTCACTCTTCCTGCTCTTTTCTTACCTTTCAATACTATTCAAACCTCCCGAATAAAAAAAAAATACCCACAGAACCACCCCACCCCTCCCCCCAAAAAAAATATAAAAAACTAACAATCAAATATACTCAGTTCCCACCCAACAAAAAACTTTTTAATCTAATTTTAAACTGAAACTTGTGTTCTGACTCTCTAATGATCTCTGAAAAACCATTCCACAAATTAACTAGGACCATATGAGAACCATATATGCTCCCAGACAATAAATTACAACGCCTGCCCCTGGGCCCTGGGGGTTTGTGTCGACACCGGAGTTTTTGTTATCTAATATTTGAACAATTTTAAAACAAAATGGCTATTTCGAATTTTTATCGGATGGGTTTGGGTAAAAGGGCGTGGGGGCCGGCTAGTTGCCTTTGGATATCTTAAATCTCAAAAAGTGAAATAGAACTTTTAATATCTAATCAAATGGGTCCTCTCTGAAGATTATACGAGCATCCCTTCCATAAGAGCCATATATGCCCCCAGGACATAACTTACAACGATTTCGGCCGGGTCCTGGGGGGTTGCGTCGACATCAGAGTTTTTATTACCTGACCTTTTAACTATTTTTAACAAAATAGCCATCTCAAAACTTTTACCTGATGCATTTGGGAAAAAAGGGCGTGGGGGGCTAGTTGCCCTCCGATCTCTTTTGACTCGTAAAAAGTGAACAAGAACTGTCACTTTCCAAACAAATTAGCCATCTCTGAAGCATATTCGAGCATCCCTTCCATAAGAACCATATATGCCCCCAAGGTATAACTTACAACGCCTGCCCCTGGGCCCTGGTGGGTTTCTTAGACACCAGAGTTTTTGTTATCTAACCTTTTAACTATTTCTAAGAAAATCGCTGCCTCAACATTTTTATTTGATGCATTTTGGAAAAAAGAAAATGGAGGGAGGGGGTCTAGTTGCCCTCCGATCTCTTTTGACTCCTAAAAAGTGAACTAGAATTTTCACTTTCCAAACAAACGAGCCCTCTCTGAAGTTTATACGAGCATCCCTTCCATAAGAACTATATATACCCCCAGGTGATAACTCACAACGCCTGCCCCCGGGCCCTGGGGGTTTGTATCGAAACAGGATTTTTTTTTATCTGGCCCTTGAACTATTTTTAACAAAATGGCTATCTCAAAATTATTATCTGACGCATTTGGGGGAGAAAGGGCGTGGATGGGGGGGTAGCTGTCCTCCGATCACTTTTGACTCTTCAAAATTGAATTATAACTTTCAATCTCCAATCAAATGAGCCCTCTTTGAAGTTTATACGAGCTGCTCTTCCATAACAACAATTTCTGCCTCCAGGGCATAACTTACAACACCTGCCTCTGGGCCCTGGGGGGCTGTGAAAACAACAAAGTTTTTATCTGAAATTTGAACTATTTTCAAGAAATGTCCATCTCAAAATGTTTATCTGATATTTTTGGGGAAAAGGGAGGGGGGCTAGCTGCCCTCCGATCACTTTTGACTTATAACAAGCGAATTAGAACTTTCAATTTCCAATCAAATAAGCCCTCTTTGAAGTTTATACGAGCATCCCTTCCATAAGAATCTTATACGCCCCCAGGGCATAACTTACAACGCCTGCCTTAGGGCCCTGGGGGGGGGGGGGGGGGGTTGTGTCGACATCGGAGTTTTATTATCTGACCTTTGAATTGTTTTTACCAAACTGCTATCTCAAAATTTTTATCTGATGCAATTGGGAAAAAAACGTGGGGGGGGGCTAATTGCCCTCAGTTCTCTTTTGACTCGAAAAAAGGGAACTAGAACTTTTAATTTCCAATAAAATGAGCCGTCTCTGAAGTTTTACGAGCATTCCCTCTATAAGAACCATATTTGCCACCAGGGCATAACTTACAACGCCTGCTCCCGAGCCCTGGGGGCTTTTATCGACACCAGAGTTTTTGTTATATGATCGTTGAACTATTTTTAAAAAGATGGCTACCTCAAAATTTGTATAGGATATATTTGGGGATTAAAGGGCGTGGAGGGCTATTTGTCCTCCAATCACTTTTGGTTCTTAAAAAGGGCACTAGAACTCTCGATTTCCAATTGAATGAGCCCCCTTTGAAGTTTATACGACGACCCCTTCCATATGAAGTGCCTCTGGGAAAAAATAAATAATAAATAATAATAGAACGTTGGAGCCGTATGGCCTTTACTATAGACAATGCTATAGCGTTACCCCTGACTAATTGTATCTGTATTTACATCCAGTTGGAAGAGGGGTTCACCGTCTGGGGTTCTGCAAGGTCTGTAAAATGGCAAAGTTTAATATTTCATTGAAATACTCTTTCCATCCATGGGCACCAGCAGGGAGGCAGGGAACGGGGCATGCCCCCCTCCCCCATGAAATTAGGGACTATAAAGTAATTATAAGGAAACTAAAAGAAAAAAGGCAGAATATGGAAAAACCATCGAAAAAGTGTGTGTTGCCCCATTGTTGACTGCCTGCCAGTAATTTTGACCCTATAACGAAAGTGTAATAGCCTAACTATTGATAACACTAAATCAAAGAATCAGCTATTTATGGCGATCCTAAATATGTATTTTTTTTTTTATTAATAATTAGTGCAGTTATTAGTACACAAGAAAGTTCGTATAGTTAAAGAAAACACAGTTTTAATCTTAGTTTTAATGTTTTACTTTGAAAAAACTACTTGGATTATACGTGACTTTTTATAAGAAATTGAGTCTAAAGGCGTTAAATATTTTGGTGTTTGATGACCAAGTTCAAAGCCGTCGATATTGTTAAAAAATTCATCCAGTTCTTCAGCATTGCTCAACAGAACTGAATGCTGGGATTTTATATCTTAGTTTTTGTAAGTAGGTTATTGTTTTGTGTAATATTTTTTAATTAATTACTTTTTCAATTTTTATATACTTTTACTTTAATTGACATAGTTTTTCATTGTCTTTAGAAAAATGGTTGTAAGCTTCATTAAATAAAAAGAAATTTGTTTCGATTGAAAGTAAGAAGCAACATTAAAACTTAAAACGAACAGAAATTATTACGTATATGAGAGGGGTTGCCCCCCTCAATCTTCACGCTACTGTTTTTCGGCAATTTAAAAAGTTAATTATTGTTCTAATTAAACGACCCTTGTGTTTCAGGAGTTGTTTCAGGAGTGTATTTCAGGACTCAACTATGGTCAATTTAAATTCGGGGGTTGAGTTGGAGTAAGATCCTACCACACTGACTTATCGTTTACTGTTAAAGCATCGAGGACAATGAAAATGAAATCTGTTGTTCGAATAGGTTAATCTGATATTTGAAATGAGTATGCTAATGGGTACGTTTTATCATGAAAATATATGAAAATGTTGAATGTATAGTAAGAAAGGCTTGCAAAAACATGATAATACTACTAGTACTAACAACTTACTGCGCTACTAAGCCATCTGAGGTTAACAAATGTACGTTTTATCAAGAAAACATTAGAAAATTTATAGATTATAGTATGAATGACATGCAAAAACATGAAATACTACTACTACTAGCAACTCGCTGCAACATAAGGACACCTGAGGCCAATACAGCTGCGTTTTATCAAGAAATATCTGAAAATATTTCAGTTATAGTACAAATGGATTTCAAAAAAAAAAAACATGAAAGTAGGGTGGACAGCGAAATGTCGGACAAATTTAGCAATTGAATTTAGTGATACACTTTGATTTTTGTCATGTTTTTTTCGCTCTTTCAATGATTTTAGTTTAATACAGACTTTCAAGTACCACTTCATAATAAGATTTGGGGGTTGAGTTGGAGTAAGATCCTCCCACACTGACTTATTGTTTACTGTTAAAGCATCGAGGACAGTGAAAATAAAATTTGTTGTTCGAATGGGTTAATGTGATGTTTGAATTGAGTATGCTAATGGGTACGTTTTATCATGAAAATATATGAAAGTGTTGAATGTATAGTAAGAAAGGCTTGCAAAAACATGATAATACTACTAGTACTAACAACTTACTTCGCTACTAAACCATATTTTTTTTGCTCTGTCAATGATTTTAGTTTAATATAGACTTTAAAGTACCACTTTAATTTACTGTTAAAGCATCGAGGACAGTGAAAATAAAATTTGTTGTTCGAATGGGTTAATGTGATGTTTGAATTGAGTATGCTAATGGGTACGTTTTATCATGAAAATATATGAAAGTGTTGAATGTATAGTAAGAAAGGCTTGCAAAAACATGATAATACTACTAGTACTAACAACTTACTTCGCTACTAAACCATATTTTTTTGCTCTGTCAATGATTTTAGTTTAATATAGACTTTAAAGTACCACTTTAATTTACTGTTAAAGCATCGAGGACAGTGAAAATAAAATCTGTTGTTCGAATGGGTTAATGTGATGTTTGAATTGAGTATACTAATGGGTACGTTTTATCATGAAAATATATGAAAGTGTTGAATGTATAGTAAGAAAGGCTTGCAAAAACATGATAATACTACTAGTACTAACAACTTACTTCGCTACTAAACCATATTTTTTTGCTCTGTCAATGATTTTAGTTTAATATAGACTTTAAAATACCACTTTAATTTACTGTTAAAGCATCGAGGACAGTGAAAATAAAATTTGTTGTTCGAATGGGTTAATGTGATGTTTGAATTGAGTATGCTAATGGGTACGTTTTATCATGAAAATATATGAAAGTGTTGAATGTACAGTAAGAAAGGCTTGCAAAAACATGATAATACTACTAGTACTAACAACTTACTTCGCTACTAAACCATATTTTTTTGCTCTATCAATGATTTTAGTTTAATATAGACTTTAAAGTACCACTTTAATTTACTGTTAAAGCATCGAGGACAGTGAAAATAAAATTTGTTGTTCGAATGGGTTAATGTGATGTTTGAATTGAGTATGCTAATGGGTACGTTTTATCATGAAAATATATGAAAGTGTTGAATGTATAGTAAGAAAGGCTTGCAAAAACACGATAATACTACTAGTACTAACAACTTACTTCGCTACTAAACCATATTTTTTGCTCTGTCAATGATTTCAGTTTAATATAGACTTTAAAGTACCACTTTAATTTACTGTTAAAGCATCGAGGACAGTGAAAATAAAATTTGTTGTTCGAATGGGTTAATGTGATGTTTGAATTGAGTATGCTAATGGGTACGTTTTATCATGAAAATATATGAAATTGTTGAATGTATAGTAAGAAAGGCTTGCAAAAACATGATAATACTACTAGTACTAACAACTTAATTCGCTACTAAACCATATTTTTTTGCTCTGTCAATGATTTTAGTTTAATATAGACTTTAAAGTACCACTTTAATTTACTGTTAAAGCATCGAGGACAGTGAAAATAAAATTTGTTGTTCGAATGGGTTAATGTGATGTTTGAATTGAGTATGCTAATGGGTACGTTTTATCATGAAAATATATGAAAGCGTTGAATGTATAGTAAGAAAGGCTTGCAAAAACATGATAATACTACTAGTACTAACAACTTACTTCGCTACTAAACCATATTTTTTTGGCTCTGTCAATGATTTTAGTTTAATATAGACTTTAAAGTACCACTTTAATTTACTGTTAAAGTATCGAGGACAGTGAAAATAAAATTTGTTGTTCGAATGGGTTAATGTGATGTTTGAATTGAGTATGCTAATGGGTACGTTTTATCATGAAAATATATGAAAGTGTTGAATGTATAGTAAGAAAGGCTTGCAAAAACATGATAATACTACTATACTAACAACTTACTTCGCTACTAAACCATATTTTTTTGCTCTGTCAATGATTTTAGTTTAATATAGACTTTAAAGTACCACTTTAATTTACTGTTAAAGCATCGAGGACAGTGAAAATAAAATTTGTTGTTCGAATGGGTTAATGTGATGTTTGAATTGAGTATGCTAATGGGTACGTTTTATCATGAAAATATATGAAAGTGTTGAATGTATAGTAAGAAAGGCTTGCAAAAACATGATAATACTACTAGTACTAACAACTTACTTCGCTACTAAACCATATTTTTTTGCTCTGTCAATGATTTTAGTTTAATATAGACTTTGAAGTACCACTTTAATTTACTGTTAAAGCATCGAGGACAGTGAAAATAAAATTTGTTGTTCGAATGGATTAATGTGATGTTTGAATTGAGTATGCTAACGGGTACGTTTTATCATGAAAATATATGAAAGTGTTGAATGTATAGTAAGAAAGGCTTGCAAAAACATGATAATACTACTAGTACTAACAACTTACTTCGCTACTAAACCATATTTTTTTGCTCTGTCAATGATTTTAGTTTAATATAGACTTTAAAGTACCACTTTAATTTACTGTTAAAGCATCGAGGACAGTGAAAATAAAATTTGTTGTTCGAATGGGTTAATGTGATGTTTGAATTGAATATGCTAATGGGTACGTTTTATCATGAAAATATATGAAAGTGTTGAATGTATAGTAAGAAAGGCTTGCAAAAACATGATAATACTACTAGTACTAACAACTTACTTCGCTACTAAACCATATTTTTTTGCTCTGTCAATGATTTTAGTTTAATATAGACTTTAAAGTACCACTTTAATTTACTGTTAAAGCATCGAGGACAGTGAAAATAAAATTTGTTGTTCGAATGGGTTAATGTGATGTTTGAATTGAGTATGCTAATGGGTACGTTTTATCATGAAAATATATGAAAGCGTTGAATGTATAGTAAGAAAGGCTTGCAAAAACATGATAATACTACTAGTACTAACAACTTACTTCGCTACTAAACCATATTTTTTTGCTCTGTCAATGATTTTAGTTTAATATAGACTTTAAAGTACCACTTTAATTTACTGTTAAAGTATCGAGGACAGTGAAAATAAAATTTGTTGTTCGAATGGGTTAATGTGATGTTTGAATTGAGTATGCTAATGGGTACGTTTTATCATGAAAATATATGAAAGTGTTGAATGTATAGTAAGAAAGGCTTGCAAAAACATGATAATACTACTATTACTAACAACTTACTTCGCTACTAAACCATATTTTTTTGCTCTGTCAATGATTTTAGTTTAATATAGACTTTAAAGTACCACTTTAATTTACTGTTAAAGCATCGAGGACAGTGAAAATAAAATTTGTTGTTCGAATGGGTTAATGTGATGTTTGAATTGAGTATGCTAATGGGTACGTTTTATCATGAAAATATATGAAAGTGTTGAATGTATAGTAAGAAAGGCTTGCAAAAACATGATAATACTACTAGTACTAACAACTTACTTCGCTACTAAACCATATTTTTTTGCTCTGTCAATGATTTTAGTTTAATATAGACTTTGAAGTACCACTTTAATTTACTGTTAAAGCATCGAGGACAGTGAAAATAAAATTTGTTGTTCGAATGGGTTAATGTGATGTTTGAATTGAGTATGCTAACGGGTACGTTTTATCATGAAAATATATGAAAGTGTTGAATGTATAGTAAGAAAGGCTTGCAAAAACATGATAATACTACTAGTACTAACAACTTACTTCGCTACTAAACCATATTTTTTTGCTCTGTCAATGATTTTAGTTTAATATAGACTTTAAAGTACCACTTTAATTTACTGTTAAAGCATCGAGGACAGTGAAAATAAAATTTGTTGTTCGAATGGGTTAATGTGATGTTTGAATTGAGTATGCTAATGGGTACGTTTTATCATGAAAATATATGAAAGTGTTGAATGTATAGTAAGAAAGGCTTGCAAAAACATGATAATACTACTAGTACTAACAACTTACTTCGCTACTAAACCATATTTTTTTTGCTCTGTCAATGATTTTAGTTTAATATAGACTTTAAAGTACCACTTTAA
The DNA here is from genome assembly GCA_027921565.1 of Artemia sinica. NCBI lineage: Eukaryota > Metazoa > Arthropoda > Branchiopoda > Anostraca > Artemiidae > Artemia > Artemia sinica. The sequence goes on from CM051275.1 coordinate 26,767,530, forward strand.
TTTACTGTTAAAGCATCGAGGACAGTGAAAATAAAATTTGTTGTTCGAATGGGTTAATGTGATGTTTGAATTGAGTATGCTAATGGGTACGTTTTATCATGAAAATATATGAAAGTGTTGAATGTATAGTAAGAAAGGCTTGCAAAAACATGATAATACTACTAGTACTAACAACTTACTTCGCTACTAAACCATATTTTTTTGCTCTGTCAATGATTTTAGTTTAATATAGACTTTAAAGTACCACTTTAATTTACTGTTAAAGCATCGAGGACAGTGAAAATAAAATTTGTTGTTCGAATGGGTTAATGTGATGTTTGAATTGAGTATGCTAATGGGTACGTTTTATCACGAAAATATATGAAAGTGTTGAATGTATAGTAAGAAAGGCTTGCAAAAACATGATAATACTACTAGTACTAACAACTTACTTCGCTACTAAACCATATTTTTTTGCTCTGTCAATGATTTTAGTTTAATATAGACTTTAAAGTACCACTTTAATTTACTGTTAAAGCATCGAGGACAGTGAAAATAAAATTTGTTGTTCGAATGGGTTAATGTGATGTTTGAATTGAGTATGCTAATGGGTACGTTTCTATCATGAAAATATATGAAAGTGTTGAATGTATAGTAAGAAAGGCTTGCAAAAACATGATAATACTACTAGTACTAACAACTTACTTCGCTACTAAACCATATTTTTTTGCTCTGTCAATGATTTTAGTTTAATATAGACTTTAAAGTACCACTTTTAATTTACTGTTAAAGCATCGAGGACAGTGAAAATAAAATTAGTTGTTCGAATGGGTTAATGTGATGTTTGAATTGAGTATGCTAATGGGTACGTTTTATCATGAAAATATATGAAAGTGTTGTATGTATAGTAAGAAAGGCTTGCAAAAACATGATAATACTACTAGTACTAACAACTTACTTCGCTACTAAACCATATTTTTTTGCTCTGTCAATGATTTTAGTTTAATATAGACTTTAAAGTACCACTTTAATTTACTGTTAAAGCATCGAGGACAGTGAAAATAAAATTTGTTGTTCGAATGGGTTAATGTGATGTTTGAATTGAGTATGCTAATGGGTACGTTTTATCATGAAAATATATGAAAGTGTTGAATGTATAGTAAGAAAGGCTTGCAAAAACATGATAATACTACTAGTACTAACAACTTACTTCGCTACTAAACCATATTTTTTTGCTCTGTCAATGATTTTAGTTTAATATAGACTTTAAAGTACCACTTTAATTTACTGTTAAAGCATCGAGGACAGTGAAAATAAAATTTGTTGTTCGAATGGGTTAATGTGATGTTTGAATTGAGTATGCTAATGGGTACGTTTTATCATGAAAGTATATGAAATTGTTGAATGCACAGTAAGAAAGGCTTGCAAAAACATGATAATACTACTAGTACTAACAACTTACTTCGCTACTAAACCATATTTTTTTGCTCTGTCAATGATTTTAGTTTAATATAGACTTTAAAGTACCACTTTAATTTACTGTTAAAGCATCGAGGACAGTGAAAATAAAATTTGTTGTTCGAATGGGTTAATGTGATGTTTGAATTGAGTATGCTAATGGGTACGTTTTATCATGAAAATATATGAAAGTGTTGAATGTATAGTAAGAAAGGCTTGCAAAAACATGATAATACTACTAGTACTAACAACTTACTTCGCTACTAAACCATATTTTTTTGCTCTGTCAATGATTTTAGTTTAATATAGACTTTAAAGTACCACTTTAATTTACTGTTAAAGCATCGAGGACAGTGAAAATAAAATTTGTTGTTCGAATGGGTTAATGTGATGTTTGAATTGAGTATGCTAATGGGTACGTTTTATCATGAAAATATATGAAAGTGTTGAATGCACAGTAAGAAAGGCTTGCAAAAACATGATAATACTACTAGTACTAACAACTTACTTCGCTACTAAACCATATTTTTTTGCTCTGTCAATGATTTTAGTTTAATATAGACTTTAAAGTACCACTTTAATTTACTGTTAAAGCATCGAGGACAGTGAAAATAAAATTTGTTGTTCGAATGGGTTAATGTGATGTTTGAATTGAGTATGCTAATGGGTACGTTTTTCTCATGAAAATATATGAAAGTGTTGAATGTATAGTAAGAAAGGCTTGTAAAAACATGATAATACTACTAGTACTAACAACTTACTTCGCTACTAAACCATATTTTTTTGCTCTGTCAATGATTTTAGTTTAATATAGACTTTAAAGTACCACTTTAATTTACTGTTAAAGCATCGAGGACAGTGAAAATAAAATTTGTTGTTTGAATGGGTTAATGTGATGTTTGAATTGAGTATGCTAATGGGTACGTTTTATCATGAAAATATATGGAAGTGTTGAATGTATAGTAAGAAAGGCTTGCAAAAACATGATAATACTACTAGTACTAACAACTTACTTCGCTAATAAACCATATTTTTTTGCTCTGTCAATGATTTTAGTTTAATATAGACTTTAAAGTACCACTTTAATTTACTGTTAAAGCATCGAGGACAGTGAAAATAAAATTTGTTGTTCGAATGGGTTAATGTGATGTTTGAATTGAGTATGCTAATGGGTACGTTTTATCATGAAAATATATGAAAGTGTTGAATGTATAGTAAGAAAGGCTTGCAAAAACATGATAATACTACTAGTACTAACAACTTACTTCGCTACTAAACCATATTTTTTTGCTCTGTCAATGATGTTAGTTTAATATAGACTTTAAAGTACCACTTTAATTTACTGTTAAAGCATCGAGGACAGTGAAAATAAAATTTGTTGTTCGAATGGGTTAATGTGATGTTTGAATTGAGTATGCTAATGGGTACGTTTTATCATGAAAATATATGAAAGTGTTGAATGTATAGTAAGAAAGGCTTGCAAAAACATGATAATACTACTAGTACTAACATTTTACTTCGCTACTAAACCATATTTTTTTGCTCTGTCAATGATTTTAGTTTAATATAGACTTTAAAGTACCACTTTAATTTACTGTTAAAGCATCGAGGACAGTGAAAATAAAATTTGTTGTTCGAATGGGTTAATGTGATGTTTGAATTGAGTATGCTAATGGGTACGTTTTATCATGAAAATATATGAAAGTGTTGAATGCACAGTAAGAAAGGCTTGCAAAAACATGATAATACTACTAGTACTAACAACTTACTTCGCTACTAAACCATATTTTTTTGCTCTGTCAATGATTTTAGTTTAATATAGACTTTAAAGTACCACTTTAATTTACTGTTAAAGCATCGAGGACAGTGAAAATAAAATTTGTTGTTCGAATGGGTTAATGTGATGTTTGAATTGAGTATGCTAGTGGGTACGTTTTATCATGAAAATATATGAAAGTGTTGAATGTATAGTAAGAAAGGCTTGCAAAAACATGATAATACTACTAGTACTAACAACTTACTTCGCTACTAAACCATATTTTTTGCTCTGTCAATGATTTTAGTTTAATATAGACTTTAAAGTACCACTTTAATTTACTGTTAAAGCATCGAGGACAGTGAAAATAAAATTTGTTGTTCGAATGGGTTAATGTGATGTTTGAATTGAGTATGCTAATGGGTAAGTTTTATCATGAAAATATATGAAAGTGTTGAATGTATAGTAAGAAAGGCTTGCAAAAACATAATAATACTACTAGTACTAACAACTTACTTCGCTACTAAACCATATTTTTTTGCTCTGTCAATGATTTTAGTTTAATATAGACTTTAAAGTACCACTTTAATTTACTGTTAAAGCATCGAGGACAGTGAAAATAAAATTTGTTGTTCGAATGGGTTAATGTGATGTTTGAATTGAGTATGCTAATGGGTACGTTTTATCATGAAAATATATGAAAGTGTTGAATGCACAGTAAGAAAGGCTTGCAAAAACATGATAATACTACTAGCACTAACAACTTACTGCGATACTAAGCCATCGGAGGTCAAGAAATGTACGTTTTATCAAGAAAACATTAGAAAACTTATAGATTATAGTATGAATGACACGCAAAAACATGAACCTGAGGCCAATAGAGCTACGTTTTATCACGAAAATATCTGAAAATGTTTAAGGTATAGTACAAATGGATTGTAGGTCAGGATCTAAACGCACTATGTTCCTATTAACACAGGGCGGGGCTTGGGGATTTCCAGAAAGGAACCTGGTGAGATTTTCACCTTTTTTCATTTTCAGAATTTTTCTAATGTTAAGTGTTTATTTTATATGGAAACGGTGTTCTTTAGTTTCAAATTAAAAGAACCTGGACCATGGTAGGTGTCAAGCGTATGACTGTGGTATTTAATTAATCATTCGAGACACAACCCAAAAGTAGATTCACTGAAATAATTTCCTTTTGTTCCTTCGAGAATGATTCTGTGAGTCCTCTCTGGTGCATGTAATGATCAGAATCAAATAAAATATGTTCAACGGTCAAGAAACCCTTGAATGACTCTTCAATCAGCATTCTCAAGCTAGTGGCTAATTCAGAACTTCCTTTCTCCTCCATGACAGTTGAGCACTTATTTTTGCAGCAATTTATCTATCTTTCAAAATAAGACAGGATATAATCTTCCCTACAGTTACAATTCTGCCTCACTCTCCTTAATGTTCTTTTGAGCATGTTATCGGCAAGTTCATGCTCAAAAACTTGCTGTGGGCAACTTTTTTTCATTTTGTCAATGAAAAAACCAAAGAGAATATTTTCAAAAAAATGTCTAAAAATAGCATTCTCAAAAATCTTGCTTATTTTTCAATAAAATGTATTTCTGGGGGATGGGACAATCTAGAGGGGAAGGAGCAAAAAATGTAAGAGAGGCTCCTGCCCATCACTGTCCTTTGCCCCAATTGACACCTTTGGGCAGAAATCATAGAAGAAGAAAAAAGAACTATACTATTAGACTTTCTGTTAATGCTCTCTCCAAATATAATTATTGATTCTGTTGCAATTGCATCCCAAGATCTTCCCTCTTATCGAATGGGACCATATATTGCTTTAGGCTACATTCACAGTTTTGCTGATTTTTCATCAATTGCTGTTTTCTTACTTCTTGTCAATAGTGGTTCACAATTAAAATTAAAGCCAACTTAAAAAACAGCAAATCACTAAAATTTCCTATGTAACAAAGACTATATCAGGCCCCAGTAGGGGAGGGCGAGAGATTAGGATGTAACTGCAATGGCAGCAATTACCATATTTGAAAAGAACATTGAATGGAAGAACTTGTTTAATACCAATTTCTTATTTCTTTTTTCCTATCTGATTTTTCTCCTATAATATATCTTGATCCATTTTTCATTCGTTTTCTTTGAAGTTGTGAAACAATATTATTATCCATTGTTCATCAGAGAACTTTTAACCATTGGTAAGCCAAGTAATCAAACAGTTTGTGGTAACAAACTATAAGTAAGGTGCAACTCACCCCAATAAGTTCAAGTTCAAGTTCAATATGGGTTTTAATTCAAACAAAAAAATGTAAAAATACACTTAACTCAATTCCTTGTGCACTGATGCACGTTTGGGCCCGTAATAATTGCACACTCTAAATACAGTGTGGGCTCCTGTCCTCTCCAATTTCCACCCCGAATCGCCATCAAATAACAACAAATTTAACACAACTTCTCCTCTGATTACACCCCTTGACGTATCAAGCCAAAATATAATAAATAGTAATAACATCAAAAAATTCTAAACATAATAATAATAAAATAAATCTAGTAAAAATTTTTTAATCTTTTAGATGTTTTTTTACATTCATTTTAAAGGAGCCGAGAGACCTATATGACTTCAGCTCTTGCGGAAGTGCATTCCACTCTCTAGCACACGCAATTCTAGAAGAAAACTCCGACCTAGCTGTCGGTGCCGGGGGTATATAAATGTCTGATGAAGATCGTGTATTTAAACTATGGATTTGTGATGCCTTTAATCACATAAACCTTTAAATGGTGATGGGAGTATTCCTGAAAAATATTTAAAACAAAAAACGGTGCAAGATAGTCTGTAAAGTGATGCCATTGATAGTCTGTTCGGTGCTAGGCCTAAAATTTGAAGTGTGAAGTGAGTTCAGTCTCTTGAAATGTGTCTTGAAATTAGATTGCCAAACAGTAGAACAATATTGAATGTGAGGCTTGATAACTGCATTGTAAATCAGGATCAGTATTTTTTTTAGGGAAATGGTGACTGAGTTTTCTCAAGATTCCAAGGTTCCTTGAAAGCTTGGTCTCGACACTTGCTATGTGGTGTCTGAACAAGAGGTTTTCGTCGATTAAAACCCCTAGGTATCGAACGTGTCCTTTTTTTGGTCTCTTGATAAGTCCAAGAGAGGTTTCAGTACCAATCACATCAGGAGCTAGTGAATCTATACGTGAAAAAAATTAAACACTCGATTTGTCAATGTTGATTACTAAACGATTTGTGTCCATCCGCAGGTACGTTTCTTAAAGAATGTTTGTAGCTTCGCTTTGAGAGACTTGATGTTCCATTCTGAGCTTGCCATAAGTGAATCATCCGCAAATGCCGTTAGTTCGTCCTCGGCTTCTATTCTAGACCCCGGCGTCGTTTGTGGGTGACAGTGGTTGCAGCAATAAGGGCTACGACTTGCAGGAATCAGTACTTGATGAAGATCATTTACGTGAAAAAGAAACAATACCGGTCCCAAGTTAGAGCCCTGTGGCACCCCGCAGTTAACTACGACATCATTTGTATGGTCATTTCCTGTGTAAATTCGACGATTTTCCAGGTAAGACTTAAACCAATCTAGGACTTGGCCACGAACTCCAATATGATCCAGCTTTCCTAGTAGTATTTCGTGGTGCATGCTATCAAACGCTCTATAGTATCTAGAAGCACAGCTGCAGGTAAAGCACCCGAATCTAGGATCTAGGAGAACTTTTAACCATTGGTAAGCCAAGTAATCAAACAGTTTGTGGTAACAAACTATAAGTAAGGTGCAACTCACCCCAATAAGTTCAAGTTCAAGTTCAATATGGGTTTTAATTCAAACAAAAAATATAAAAATACACTTAACTCAATTCCTTGTGCACTGATGCACGTTTGGGCCCGTAATAATTGCACACTCTAAATACAGTGTGGGCTCCTGTCCTCTCCAATTTCCACCCCGAATCGCCATCAAATAACAACAAATTTAACACAACTTCTCCTCTGATTACACCCCTTGACGTATCAAGCCAAAATATAATAAATAGTAATAACATCAAAAAATTCTAAACATAATAATAATAAAATAAATCTAGTAAAAATGTTTAATCTTTTAGATGTTTTTTTACATTCATTTTAAAGGAGCCGAGAGACCTATATGACTTCAGCTCTTGCGGAAGTGCATTCCACTCTCTAGCACACGCAATTCTAGGAGAAAATTCCGACCTAGCTGTCGGTGTCGGGGGTATATAAATGTCTGATGAAGATCGTGTATTTAAACTATGGATTTGTGATGCCTTTAATCACATAAACCTTTAAATGGTGATAACTGCATTGTAAATCAGGATCAGTATTTTTTTTAGGGAAATGGTGACTGAGTTTTCTCAAGATTCCAAGGTTCCTTGAAAGCTTGGTCTCGACACTTGCTATGTGGTGTCTGAACAAGAGGTTTTCGTCGATTAAAACCCCTAGGTATCGAACGTGTCCTTTTTTTGGTCTCTTGATAAGTCCACGAGAGGTTTCAGTACCAATCACATCAGGAGCCAGCGAATCTATACGTGAAAAAAATTAAACACTCGATTTGTCAATGTTGATTACTAAACGATTTGTGTCCATCCGCAGGTACGTTTCTTAAAGAATGTTTGTAGCTTCGCTTTGAGAGACTTGATGTTCCATTCTGAGCTTGCCATAAGTGAATCATCCGCAAATGCCGTTAGTTCGTCCTCGGCTTCTATTCTAGACCCCGGCGTCGTTTGTGGGTGACAGTGGTTGCAGCAATAAGGGCTACGACTTGCAGGAGTCAGTACTTGATGAAGATCATTTACGTGAAAAAGAAACAATACCGGTCCCAAGTTAGAGCCCTGTGGCACCCCGCAGTTAACTACGACATCATTTGTATGGTCATTTCCTGTGTAAATTCGACGATTTTCCAGGTAAGACTTAAACCAATCTAGGACTTGGCCACGAACTCCAATATGATCCAGCTTTCCTAGTAGTATTTCGTGGTGCATGCTATCAAACGCTCTATAGTATCTAGAAGCACAGCTGCAGGTAAAGCACCCGAATCTAGGATCTAGGAGAACTTTTAACCATTGGTAAGCCAAGTAATGAAACAGTTTGCTGTAACAAACTATAAGTAAGATGCAACTCACCCCAATAAGTTCAAGTTCAATATGGGTTTTAATTCAAACAAAAAATATAAAAATTCCTGAAAAATATTTAAAACAAAAAACGGTGCAAGATAGTCTGTAAAGTGATGCCATTGATAGTCTGTTCGGTGCTAGGCCTAAAATTTGAAGTGTGAAGTGAGTTCAGTCTCTTGAAATGTGTCTTGAAATTAGATTGCCAAACTGTAGAACAATATTGAATGTGAGGCTTGATAACTGCATTGTAAATCAGGATCAGTATTTTTTTTAGGGAAATGGTGACTGAGTTTTCTCAAGATTCCAAGGTTCCTTGAAAGCTTGGTCTCGACACTTGCTATGTGGTGTCTGAACAAGAGGTTTTCGTCGATTAAAACCCCTAGGTATCGAACGTGTCCTTTTTTTGGTCTCTTGATAAGTCCAAGAGAGGTTTCAGTACCAATCACATCAGGAGCTAGTGAATCTATACGTGAAAAAAATTAAACACTCGATTTGTCAATGTTGATTACTAAACGATTTGTGTCCATCCGCAGGTACGTTTCTTAAAGAATGTTTGTAGCTTCGCTTTGAGAGACTTGATGTTCCATTCTGAGCTTGCCATAATTGAATCATCCGCAAATGCCGTTAGTTCGTCCTCGGCTTCTATTCTAGACCCCGGCGTCGTTTGTGGGTGACAGTGGTTGCAGCAATAAGGGCTACGACTTGCAGGAATCAGTACTTGATGAAGATCATTTACGTGAAAAAGAAACAATACCGGTCCCAAGTTAGAGCCCTGTGGCACCCCGCAGTTAACTACGACATCATTTGTATGGTCATTTCCTGTGTAAATTCGACGATTTTCCAGGTAAGACTTAAACCAATCTAGGACTTGGCCACGAACTCCAATATGATCCAGCTTTCCTAGTAGTATTTCGTGGTGCATGCTATCAAACGCTCTATAATATCTAGAAGCACAGCTGCAGGTAAAGCACCCGAATCTAGGATTCTGTTTACGAATAAACTTAGTGAAGTAAGGGTGTCTTCGGTTGAATGGCCAGCCCTAAACCCGAATTGGTGGCTGTTAAAAAAGCCTTTGGCCTCTAAATATTGGTAAAGCTGGTTTTTCATTGGCGTTTCAAAAACTTTCGAGAAAACTGATAAGATTGAGATTGGTCTATAATTTTCTGTGTGACATCCACCTTTGTGAAGAGGTATTATCTTTCCCTTTTTTAACATATCAGGAAAGACCCCTTTATCTAATGAAAGATTTACAAGTTAGGATAGAGGCTCAGCAATGGTCGTCACTACTGCTTTCAGTGCCTTTATGTGGACCAGGTCGAAACCTGAAGCAGAAGAGCCCTTTAAATTTTTTACTAGTAATTCGAGCTCACCTGGTGTTATAGAACTCACTGCCATTGATTTCATGCACTTCAGGTCCAGGTATTCTTTGTATGATTTAGCTGGTGTCCCGACAGAATTTGCTGTAGTCTGGCCGATATTTGTGAAAAATGTACTCAGCGATGCGGCAACCTGTGTAGGTTCGGTAATTTCTTCATCATTCACGACCAATTTCGCTGGTAATGTTGAAGACTTAGTGGTTGGAACTTTTAACCATTGGTAAGCCAAGTAATGAAACAGTTTGCTGTAACAAACTATAAGTAAGATGCAACTCACCCCAATAAGTTCAAGTTCAATATGGGTTTTAATTCAAACAAAAAATATAAAATACACTTAACTCAATTCCTTGTGCATTGATGCACGTTTGGGCCCGTAATAATTGCACACACTAAATACAGTGTGGCCTCCTGTCCTCTCCAATTTCCACCCCGAATCGCCATCAGAAAACAACAAATTTAACAGAACTTCTCCTCCGCTTACACCCCTTGAAGTATCAAACAAAAATATAATAAATAATGATAACATCAAAAAATTATAAACATAATAATAATAAAATAAATCTAGTAAAAATTTTTTAATCTTTTAGATGTTTTTTTTTACATTCTAATTAAAGGAGCCGAGAGACCTATATGACTTCAGCTCTTGCGGAAGTGCATTCCACTCTCTAGCACACTCAATTCTAGGAGAAAACTCCGACCTAGCTTCCGGTGTCGGGGCATATAAATGTCTGATGAAGATCGTGTATTTAATCTACGGATTTTTGATGCTAGTGTGAATAAGCCTTTAAATGGTGATGGGAGTGTTCATGAAAAATATTTAAAACAAAAAACAGTGCAAGATAGTCTGTAAAGTGATGCCATTGATAGTCTTTTCGGTGCTGGGCCTAAAATTTGAAGTGTGAAGTGAGTTTAGTCTCTGTAAATGTGTCTTGAAATTAGATTGCCAAACTGTAGAACAATATTGAATGTGAGGCTTGATAACTGCATTTTAAATCAGGATCAGTATTTTCTTTAGGGAAATGGTGACTGAGTTTTCTCAAGATTCCAAGGTTCCTTGAAAGCTTGGTCTCGATACTTGCTATGTGATGTCTGAACGAGAGGTTTTCTTCGATTAAAGCCCCTAGGTATCGAACGTGTCCTTTTTTGTTCTCTTGATGAGTCCACGAGAGGTTTCAGTACCAATCACATCAGGAGCTAGCGAATCTATACGTCAAAAAAATAAAACACTCGATTTGTCAATGTTGATGACTAAACGATTTGTGTCCATCCGCAGATATGTTTCTTAAAGAATGTCTTGTAGCTTCGCTTTGAGAGACTTGATGTTCTATTCTGATCTTGCCATAAGTGAATCATCCGCAAATGCCGTTAGTTCGTCCTCGGCTTCTACTATAGACCCCGGCGTCGTTTGTGAGTGACAGTGTTTGCAGCAATAAGGGCTACGACTTGCAGGGGTCAGTACTTGCTGAAGATCATTTACGTGAAAAAGAAACAATACCGGTCCCAAGTTAGAGACCTGTGGCACCCCGCAGTCAACTACGACATCATTTGTATGGTCATTTCCTGTGTAAATTCGACGATTTTCCAGGTAAGACTTAAACCAATCTAGGACTTGGCCATGAACTCCAATATGATCCAGCTTTCCTAGTAGTATTTCATGGTGCATGCTATCAAACGCTCTCTTAATATCTAGAAGCACAGCTGCAGGTAAAGCACTCGAATCTAGGATTCTGTTTACTAATAAACTTAGTGAAGTAAGGGTGTCTTCGGTTGAATGGCCAGCCCTAAACCCGAAATGGCGGCTGTTAAAAAGCCTTTGGCCTCGAAATATTGGTAAGCTGGTTTTTCATTGGCGTTTCAAAAACTTTCGAGAAAACTGATAAGATTGAGATTGGTCTATAATTTTCTGTGTGACATCCACCTTTGTGAAGAGGTATTATCTTTGCCTTTTTTAACATATCAGGAAAGACCCCTTTATCTAATGAAAGATTTACAAGGTAGGTTAGAGGCTCAGCAATGGTCGTCACTACTGCTTTCAGTGCCTTTGTGTGGACCAGGGCGAAACCTGAAGCAGAAGAGCCCTTCAAATTTTTTACTAGTAATTCGAGCTCACCTGGTGTTACAGGACTCACTGCCATTGATTTCATACACTTCGGGCCAAGGTATTCTTTGTATGATTTAGATGGTGTCCTGACGGAATTTGCTGTGGTCTGGCCGATATTTGCGAAAAATGTACTCAGCGATGCGGCAACCTGTGTAGGTTCGGTAATTTCTTCATCATTCACGACCAATTTCGCTGGTAATGTTGAAGACTTAGTGGTTGGCCGTAGTACCGAGTTGATAATTTGCCAAACTTTTCGACCATCCTTCCCGCTTTCCGTCAGCTTTTGGTGCAGGTAGCCACGCTTTGCTTTCCGTGCTAAGCTCGGAAAGCGTCTATACTTTCCCCAAAGGTGGTTTTCTCATTCACACAGGCCAGAAGATCATCCGTCATCCAGGGGCTATTGGGCTGGTCTTTTTTTCGTTTATTAGTTCTCGGGTTCCTCACGCAACATCTACTGTATACATCCAAGAACGTCGAGTGAAATGACCCAAATGCTTCGTTTACATCTTGAATTTCCATTATGTTATCCCAGTTCAATTGCTCTAGTTCCTGTTTTAAATTCTTCAAGTTTTCCTTTTTTAAACATATAATCGGTAACATGGGGTTGATTCGTGACCTTATCTTAGCTGGTTCTGAAAGGGCGAGTGTTGCATGAATGGGGAAGTGGTCTGATGTGTCGCTTACGAGGACTGCCACCAACTCTGGGAGCAAGGAGCTGAATATGTTGTCAATAAGTGAATGCGTACGCTCAGTAACCCGTGTCGGAATCGTAACAGCAGGGTATAGGCCTGAACCTGCCATATTATTTAGCAAATCTGTTGCTCTGGCCGTTAGTGGAATACTGATTTTAATATTAAAATCTCTCATGAGAATAAGCTCATTTTTATGACACTCTGCTAGCTCCAGAACTTGAGCCATATGTTCCATAAACTGAGACGTTGACCCTGACGGAGAACGATAAATTTCACCCACAATAACGTTTTTGGTGACAGCCATACTTCTAGGAACAACGTCTCGAAAATTCCTTCAATATTTTGTATAAGGTCTTGCCTAGTTTGAACCGTGTGTGTGTCGCGGATATATATTGCTATACCACCCCTTTTTATCTGTTTTCTGTGGAGAAGATGGCTAGTGTAACCTGGAATATCCAAAAAACTTTCGGTTTGTTGTGTAATAAATGTTTGACATAGGCCTATACAACCTGGTCTAAGCTCCTGACATGTCGACTCTAGATCAGAGAATGGAATACAGTCACTGGCAATTCAACTGAAATACCGAAAGCCAAGAATTGGAAGACCTCCCAGTAATTACATTAGAAATTACATATTTACTTCTAGGAAAATTTTTATCATCAAACAAATGGAAATCGTTTTCTTGACCAATTTATTGATCAAAAATAAGCTTGAGATTTAAATAAGACTCTTCTAAATTCTTTAATTTATCTATATCAAAATCTCTGTTACCTCTCAGGGATGAAGCTGAAGAAAGAGTCATCACTTACCAACTGCAATCGGCGGTCCGCCGTGAAAATTTCAGAAGAGTGAGTAGCCAAAAACAATGAACATACCAGATTGAACTTCTTTATGGAACACCGAAAGGAAACAAAAACGAACTACATACCTTGAATTTTGGGAACATGAAAAAAGAAAAAAAATGAACAAAGATGAAACAAACAAAGAAGAAAACAAAATTTTCGCTTTACATCCTTCTCTGCCATACAACTTAAAACAGAATTACTGTGCGGCTTCAACAACAATTCAAATAACTTCTCACGATATTACATACATAAAAATTAAATATCGGAAAAAATTTAAATATCGGAGAAAAAAGAAAAAATGACAAAACTACTGGTCGGAAACAACCTCCTCTGGGTCATTTTTGGCAAACAGTTTTAGCGGATCGAAACAGTCATCATCGTATTTAACCCACTGCTGTGAGCTTTTTGACTTTTTTGTCTCCAGCCAGAGTTTCTCTGCTCCCTTTGCATTTTTTAGCTTGTAACCGAGAGCCAATAATTCCTTTCTTCGCTTTTCTAATTCAGCATGTAAGTCAGTTGACACGCTGTAGCCCGTTTTCTTTAGTTTACCACATTCTTTAAGAATAAATGAGCGATCATAATTCTTGAGCTGCACGAACATAGGCTCAACTGTTTTTTTTCCTACCGCTCCGCAGACTAGGGCTAACACCATCATCAGACGCAGTGAATTTTTTGACCCTATGCGCGAAACTTATAACTATTTGATCAGGATCCGCAATCCCGAGTTTTATTCCGAAGAATTTTTTTACTGTATCACGAGGATTTTCATATTTATTTGGGGTATCGATCCCGTGAAGCAGAATATTGTTACTCCGTGTATGTAAATCCACTTGAAGTGCAGACGATTTCATCTTAATCAGTTCCAATTTTAACAGCTTATTTTCTGTCTTCGACACCTTATTTTCTTGTTGTAGCATCGAAATCGTAGCAGTTAATTCATCCATTCGCCGGTTAAAATGCTCTTTTGTTAGTGATGTAGCCATCTCTTATTTTATCAACAATAATGCCGCAAAATTCCGAAAATCCTTAAAAAGTCATGAAAGGAGACTTACTCGCAAGGGCCCGTAATTTGTAATATCCAGATATTACTTAGTGCCCACTGTAAGCAATCACAATCAGTCAAAACTTATTATCTAAATTGTTTATCCAAGCAGCGTCCTTTGGGTAAGTGATGTAGCTAATCCAAATACTTTTCGCACCTGGAGACCTTCACTGTCTGAATGCTAACAGACAGTGAACCTAAAATCTAAGAAAAAAAATTCCTACATTACAGAGTTGGCTTTTCATGCTGATTCCAAATCTGTAAAATTTATTTGGTTTAGTATTACCTATCAAAAGCTGCAAGCCTGAGAAAATTTACCTGATTAAAAAAAATGGCAAGAAATACCCCCAAAAAGTCAAGCTATCTGAATGGGCTGATTGTATTAAACCAATAGTACTATAAAATAGGGAGAGGACTCTTTCAAATGAAAATTGAAAGTTCTAGTGCCCTTTTTAAGTGAATAAAAATAATAGAGGGTAACTAGTCCAGCTCCCACGCACCTTTTCCCCTCAAAGACATTCAAGCAAAGTTTTGAGACAACCATTCAGTTCAGCATAGTCGAAAGGCTCCCAAGAGAATACAATCCCCATAAAATGTATGATTCTGTGAATGATCCTCCAGAGCGGGCTCAAATTCTTACTCGTTTTTAAAAAATTACTGGATACGACTTTCCTTTTTAGGAGCAGATTTTTATTTATTTTTTTCGTAAGGTTTTTGCTTTTTTAGGTGGAAAAAATGAATTAAAAATTTGGCGTTTTTTAAAAATCCTTTTCTTTTAGGTGTTCTTTTGGTAATACTGAAAAAAAAGCAGAAGTAATTCATTCTATATTTATGTATTTATATATTTATGATCTAGTTACGGGACACCCAGTAAAATCAGCCGGTACTGCATCCTCTGGACGATGAAATTTCCATGTTTGTATAGAGACGGTACATGCTACCATTGCATTCCGGTACAAATTTCAGGTGGATATTTACAAATCGCATAATAATGTAGGTAGCGCTGGCAGTTCTGTTACAATGCAAAGCATTTCGCAAAGCAGTGCTATAACAAAGGTTAAAAATGCTTAGAAAGATATGACAGTATAGCTTTTGTAAGAAAATATTTAATCAGAATAGACGCCGTTTCATTTTTGTTCATCAATTGACTCTAGGTGAGATCACTAGCATTTTCCAGTTTGCTTGGATTTCCTCACCATTAGCAATGATCGTAAAATCTTCATATTGAAATTTTACGCTTTTTTTAAATTGGATGTATATATTTTTTTTTGGAAGGAAGCTGAATTTTTGTGGAAGGCAGGCAATAAAAAAAAAAAAATTGTTTGGAAACTACAATCAAATGACTAAACGTGTTATTTTAGCGCCACTCAAAAAAGGAGCACGTAAAATTAATGCTGAGATTGTTGATGGCATCCTAGGCGATCGATGTCAAGGAGGCACACTTGTGCCTCTATAAAGAGGCGACCCACCACAATGTTAAGCGATTTCAGGTCCTAGAGGTCGCAGAGAGACGGCGGTAATCGCATTTTGTAGCCCAAGCTCAAACTAAGAAACTTGCAAAATTTCATCCTCCTCCGACTTTATCTTCATGGGGTAAACTGGGCCGGAAGTTTGGACCCTCCCACCACAGCCCCCCTTTAACGTTGTCCGATTGGGCTGAAATTTAGAGGTTAAGCTTTCCTAGGGCCCGGGAGCTTATCCTCGAAATTTCAGCTCAATCCGATCACTCCTTCCCTGTTTTCAAGGTCCGAATCACGCCACTTAAAATTCATCATCTCTTTTTTTTTCTTAGCCACGCCTACAGGCCACAGTTGGCAACGGATCCGGTTGAATGAGGACTCATTCGAAGCAGAATTCGACCTGTTAGGGCCTTTTGATATTTTCAGACCGAAAAAATTATCCCCCGAATTTACATTTACGAAAAACCTCGTTTTCCTATATTAGCCCATGTTAATTTTTCCCACCACAACCCCCCTTTAACGTTGTCTGATCGGGCTGAAATTTAGAGGATAAGCTTTCCTGGGGCCTGGGAGCTTATCCTCGAAATTTCAGCTCAATCTGATCACTCCTTTCCTGTTTTCCAAAAACCAAATATCAAGTTTTTTGGGAATTTGCTTGCGTCGAAAATAGCTTCCATATACTAAAAAACAATTACCATTGTATCTGTATAGTCCAGCGGTTGATACTTCAGACTCTCAGGCGGAAAACTCGGGTTCGATTCACCATCAGAGCAAATTTTTATATACTGAATTTAGACTTTGAAAAGAAACTCAGTTTTTTTTTTAAATTATTTAAAAAAAATTACGTTTTCTAAAGAGTTAAAGAGGCTGAGTTACAAGGTCGACCCTTAAAACGTACAGGGATTAGGAGGCACAGTTGGGGGGCTGTTAAAGAGGCTGAGTCACAAGTTCGAACCTTAAAACGTACAGGGATTAGGAGGCACCCTGTACGACGTGATTTGAATATTCAGGAATTAAAAGCCTTAACACAAGAATGTTCAAGAGCGGGGGGTTTGGGGGGCGGCAGCCCCCCAACTTTAACTCCTGACACGATCAGCTAACAGTTAGTCAAGCAATAATAAGTAATAAACTGTACAAAAACGTGCAGAAATTATTTGAAAAAAACTACGTTTTCTAAAGAGTTAAAGAGGCTGAGTTACAAGGTCGAACCTTAAAACGTACAGGGATTAGGAGGCACAGTTGGGGGGCTACCGCCCCCCAAACCCCCCGCTTTCGCAGCCTTTAAATATAAAAAAAATTTCTTTAAACTGAAAGTAAGGAGCGACATTAAAACTTAAAACGAACAGAAATTATTCCGTATATGAAAGAGGCTGTGCCCTCCTCAACGCCTCGATCTTTACGCTAAAGTTTTTATTGTTTAAAAAAAGAGTTGTGAGAAAGTCAAACTTTAGCGTAAAGAGCGAGGCGTTGAGGAGGGCACAGCCTCTTTCATATACGGAATAATTTCTGTTCGTTTTAAGTTTTAATGTCGCTCCTTACTTTCAGTTTAAAGAAATTTTTTTATATTTAAAGGCTGCGAAAGCGGGGGGTTTGGGGGGCGGTAGCCCCCCAACTGTGCCTCCTAATCCCTGTACGTTTTAAGGTTCGACCTTGTAACTCAGCCTCTTTAACTCTTTAGAAAACGTAGTTTTTTTCAAATAATATCTTATAAGGTTGTAGAAAAGCTAGTGCTAAAAAGAAAGTAATGGCAAAATAACTGGAGCTTGCTTTAGGGAGCCAGGAGATTCACAAATAGCGAAGCGGCGTTTTTTAATTAACGCCAGGAAATCTTGCTCCACTTCCAAGGAAAAATCCCACTCCCCACGGATATTTCTTCAGGGCAATTCAATCCTGGTGAAAACTTACCTCGGACAACCTCCCTTAACACCTTCCACGTGTAAAATTGCGTCAGTCAATAGAAACCAAGACATAAAAGAAATTTCGTATAAGAATTCTGGCAAATTTCCCCAGTATACAGTTTCCCCTGTAAAGCTCATCCCCTTGAAAAGTTTCCCCGTGCAAAGTCCCCCCAGCAGAAAATTCGTCCTCCCCTCCCCACCCGAAAAAATGTATGCATACTTCCCAAAAAAAAATACTATACGTAAACAAAGGGGAAATTTTATAACTTAAAAACCTTTTCAGGGCCTGTGGGGGGTTATGTTATCTCCAAAGACATAGTTATTCGGACTTTCAACTATGCTGAACAAAGCAGCAATCTCAGAATTTTTACTAGACGATTTTGGGAAAAAGGAGGTGTGGAAGGGACCTTATTGCCTTCCAACGTTTTTGGTCACTTAAAAGGGCGCTAGAACTTTTAATTTCCGTCAGAATAAGCCCTCGCCCGATGTTCTAGGCCCACTGGGTCGATACGATCACCCCTGGGGAATAAATCAAATAAACATGCATCCGTGATCTTTCTTCTGGCAAAAAGTACAAAATTCCATGTTTTTGCAGATAGGAGCTTGATACCTCTACAGTAAGGCTCTCTGATACGCTGAATCTTATGGTAGAATCACTAAGATTCTATGAATTTTAGAGGGGGTTTCCCTCTTTTTTTCAAAATCAGGCAAATTTTCTCAGGCTCGTTACCCTTGATGGGTAAGACTAAACTACATAAAACTTATATATTTAAAGTCAGCATAAAAATCTAATTCTTTTGATATATACATTGGTATCAAAATTCCGTTTTTTAGAGTTTTAGATACTCTTGACCTGGGTCGCTCCTTACTTACAGTTCGTTACCACGAACTGTTTGATTTGAGAGAAACTTCCCAGAAACAACTGAATACTAAGCTGAGGAGTTCAAAATTTGACATTTTAGAAGATTGATGGAATGATTTTAGGAAAATAATGTGTGGAAGTTGCTGGCGGTGTCATAGGGAAGAAAGTTAGGGACACATCTAGGAATATTAGGGAAAGAACTTTTTGTTTAATAGAGGCCTGTACAAGAACTACTTGTGTGATAGATTGTATGAAAATAAGAGGAATGTAAAGAAAGTGGAAAAAGCATTAAAATATGAACTAAGGAGGTGTGAAGTGGAAACCATGGATAAAATTGCTGAGGACCTGGAAAATGCAGCTAGACGGCATAATAGTAAAATGTTGTACTGGCATGTTAATAAATTGAGAAGGAGTAGTCATTCCGGACTTGTCCCAGTTAAAGATAGGAATGGGGCCACAATTAATGATAAGGAAAGATTTAAAGAGAGATGGGGTAAACATTTTGAGAATGTGCTAAACCGGAATAGAGCTACAGGAAAAAATATAGAAAAGTTTGTGATTTGATGTTAAGGAAGATTTGTTTTGCGAGGAAGGATTAGCAACAGTACTAAAATTATTAAAAAAAATTCTAAGGCCCCAGGGGCTGATAGTGTGATAAATAAGTTTGTTAAATGTGGTGGCTCTGAGGTTAGAATTAAGTTACTGAAGATTATGAATATAATTTTTGAAAAAGAGAAAGTACCTAGAGATTTTAAGATAACCCTAATTAAACCACTGCATAAGAAAGGTGATAAGAGTGATTGTGGTAATTATCGAGGTATTAGTCTGGTCAATGTAGGTAGCAAAATACTTGTAGGTAGCAAAGTAATATGATACATTTAGACTGAGAATTGCTGTAGATAAAATTTTAAGAGAAGAACAGTGCGATTTTAGGAAGGGAAGGTAATTTTCACACTTAGGTGAATAATTGGCAAGTTATCAAACACGTTTAGTTCTCAATCTTATAGATTATGAGCAAGCATTCGATTTTGTTGATAGAAGAGGTTTAGCGAAGGTCTTTTCCTTGTATGATATAACAGACATACATAACAGTGATTAGTGCTATGTACGAGAATAACACTGCTGCAGGTAAGGTAGGAAATGATGTTAGCAGCTGGTTTCGTATTAAATCAAAAGTTAAGCAAGATTGTGTTCTATCTCCCTTAAATATGGATCATTTTGGTGGACTTTGTCTTATTGAGCACAGCAAAGGCAATTTGGAGAACACGGAATCAAATGGTACAGGAAAACTTTCCTGGACTAAGATCTTCTGAAAAGTTCATCCCCAGAAACTTCCATCCCAATGGGAAATTCTCCCTGTAGAAATGCCATCCACAGAAGATCTCCTTCCCCCCATAGCAAATTTCTGCATACTTCTCTAAAACAAATACTATATTTAAAAATGGGCAAATTTCATAACTTGCGGCCCTTCCTCTGATTTTTCTGAGGGGTCATGTCATCTCAAAATTGTACCTTTCAACTATACTGAACAAAGGGCCATCTCAAAATTTTGATCAGACGACCTTCAGGAAAAAGGGTGTGGGACGGGGGCTGGTTGTCCTCCAATTTTTTGGTCACTTAAAAAGGACACTAGATCTTTTAATTTTCGTTTGAACAAACCCTCGTGCGATATTCTAGTACCACTGGTTCGGTACGATCACCCCTGGAAAAAGTAACAACAACAAATAAACACGAATCAGTGATACTTCTTCTGGCAAACAATACAAAATTTCACATTTTTATATATAGGAGCTTGGAACCTCTACAGTGAGGTTCTCTGATACGCTGAATCTGATGGCGTGATTTCCATTAAGATTCTTCCACTTTTAGGGGGGGTTTTTCACATTTTTTGAAAATTTGGCAAACTTCTTCAGGCCCTTAGCCTTTGCTGGTTAACACTAAATTTAATGAATATTATATATTTGGAATCAGTACAATAAACTAATTCTTTTGGTACATCTATTGATATCAAAATTGATTACAGATCATCAAGAATCCATTTTTTTCTTTTGTTAACTTTTGATTTTCAGTTAGTAATACTTGTTAAATAGATAGATGTTTATGCCTGACTATTGGAAGCCGGAAGCGATTGTTAATGAAAAAGGTGTCTGCTTGCCTGTTATCTTGAATGTAGCGAAAAGCAAAGAGATATAAAATCGTTTATAGATGATAGAATACCAACTTGTAGAGAGTTTCAAGAGTATTTGCAGATAATTGTCTGCGGGAAAGAGCAAGCAACTCCAAAAAATACAGCATAAAACATAAAATATAGTAGAAAGTAAGTAGTTAGTAAATTTAGTGCTAGATAAGTATTTTCAACACTAATTTGGTGAAAATTTTCATTTTTTTTTTTTTACAAAAATATTTATCCAGCAAGGAAATATTCTATTTTATGTCATAAATTTGCAAAATATGTCCCGTTGTTGCCCTATTATGTCATTGTGTGCCGGCGCATAGGAATATGTCCTTTGGACATAAAATATATCCAGTTGGCACCCCGAATACATCTAGGATACTTAGTCTTGCTTCTGTTAAAGTTTGGTTGAGATACGCTAACCGCTTCTTCTGCATGTCCTGATCAGGCTAAGATTTACCAATAGACCCAATAGGCCTGGGCCTAGGTGCGCACAATGCCAGGAGATGCATTAAATTATCTCTGAGTGATTTCTTTCCTAACAAAACTAGGCTGATGTAATTTATCGCCAAACTGCCAAGTGCACTTCGTCGCCGCGCTGCCTATTCACGAAAAAGTGATTTTAAAACAACACAGGAATTCAGTGACCAATTATAAACTGTAAGATTTCTTCCAAGAATGGCAGCTGAGAGTTCAGTATCACCTCTTTCCTTCGCTACCTTTGGATCATCAGTTACATTCTGTTCAGTGTTTCTACTATCCCTGAATTGTCGTGGATTTCCCTAAAATCTCATAAAAACGGAGTGGCAATAACGTTTGGACCTAGAAGCATCAAAGCTTTAAATCCGGCCCTGGTCCTCATGACTTCAAACCTGACAACCTCTCCTTGTAAATGTTCTGATGACCAAATTTTTTGGAACCCTTCCCCTCTAGAAATTTAAAATGGGTACGAATCCCATAATGTTAATTAAGGGACCTCTTCCACTTAATAACCTGGATACCCCAAAGGCTCAGTTAGAATATTTACTCTAACTTCCACCAAATTCGATTGAGACGTTATAAGCCCTTTTATTTTATGCTCTGATGGCACAAATTTTACGACTTCCCCCCCCCCCCCCCCCGCCCCTCCGAACACAGACACATAGATGTTGGATCAGATATGGAAATTTTATAAGTACAACTAGGACATTAGTCTTACTTTTAACCGGATTTAGTTAAATCTGACAACCTGTTTTGTTAGATATCTTAATCAAAAGAATTAAGGGACACCTCAACTATCCCCACCAGAGCCTGGGTCAAATTCATGTAATTTACTCTTGCTTTTGGCTTGTGTGCAGCAACGCCTAGAGAATGATAATCGGGTTATCGTTTTCTTGGAAATTTTCGTGGGAGGTTTTCAGACAAATTCTTAGGGAATGCCGCTCCTAGATTTGTGCAGGTTAGCATATTAAAGCTATCTTCTATTAACAAAAAAAATATTTCCACAATGACAGGAGAGCTATCAACCCTTCGGCACTTATTCCAGATACATTCCCCCAAATAAAGTGAGGAAGGGGTAATCTCTCCGCTTCGTATTGATCTGAAGCACCTCTTACTGAAACATATCAAGTTTGGCCTGAAAAAACCTTGATGCATCACCATCCCACCTTCGGGAAGATCGGCTGAACTTAACCCAAATAGTTGGCAGCGAAACGGGCACTGTGTTTTTTTTTTTATCAAAGGCCAAATATAGGAAAGGCCATAAGGATTTGATTCTGAAGAGCCTCATTCGACTTTTTATTGAAATTTTTCGCGCCCTTTGTAAGATTCAAAAGTGATCGCAGGACATCCAGCCCCCTCCCATGTCCTTTTTAGCTGTCTTCCCCTAACACTCATCCGATCAAAATTTTGAGATAGCCATTTTGTCCAAAATAGTCTAAAGGTCATGTCGTCTCCGGGGACGACATGATCCCCCACAACCCCTTGGACAAGGGCTTTATGCAAGTAGTCCAATGTTCAAATACAGATTTTCCTTAGGGAAGGGGGGTACGTTTGATCCTGGGTCCCCAAAAAACTTAGGGTGTTAAGGTGAAGCTGAAACTTTCGAGAAATGTTCTGAGGAATGATACAAAACACACCAAGAGCATGTAGGTTGTCAAAAGGGTGTATCGAAAATACCCAAGGAACGGCTGAGAATATGAATTTGAAACTGTCAGGGGATGTTGAAGAGTTATTAGAGGGCAACCACCCTCTTCGTCCTTTTTATGTCTCCTTGTGTTTCAGGAGTTATTCCCGCAAGGAAAATTACTAAGTGGAACAATAAGTCAAACCGTAGCGTAAAGAGCACAAGGTATTGAGGATTGGGGTAACTCCCTTCATATTATATTAAATCAGGAGTTAAGCAGGGCTGTGTTCTATCCCCCTTTATGTGGATTATTTTGATGGACTTTGTTTTAAGGAGCACAGGAAAGGCAATGGGAGACCACGGAATCAAATGGGGGGGGGAAGTCTCCGGGACTTGGATTATGCTGATGATTTAAGCATCCTAGATGAAAGTGTGAGCAAAATAAATGAAGTTTTAGAGGTTTTGCAAGTTGAGGGTGCTAGAATTGGTTTGAAAATTAATGTTAGGAACACTAAGTCACTAAGGCTAGGAATAAGTGAAGATGAAAAGGTGACGTTGGGTAATGAAAAGATTGATCAGGTGGGCAGCTTCACTTACCTTGGCAGTATTATTAGTAAAGATGGTGGGAGCAGTGAAGATGTTAAAAATAGAATAGCTAAGGTTCAGGGTGTTTTTTCACAGTTAAAAAAAGTCTGGAAGAATAGGAAGATAAGTCTGCTAACCAAGATTAGAATATTAGAAGCTACAGTGATGACAGTGGTCAAATATGGCTCTGAAGCATGGACGCTCCGAAAAGCGGATGAAGATTTGCTAGATGTTTTCCAGAGAAATTGCTCAAGGATTGTTCTGGGTACCCGGCTGACTGACCGTATTTCAAACAATAGGCTATACGAAAAATGTGGTTCAATACCGCTCTTTAGGGCTATAATGAAAGAAAGGTTGAGGTGGTTAGGGCACGTTGTGCGGATGAAGGATGACAGATTGCCGAAGATTGTTCTTTTCGGCCAACCATCTAGGGCTAAACGGAAAGCAGGTCGTCCCGTCTGGGGTGGGAGGACGTCATAAAGAAAGATTTAAAGGAAATGGGAACTTCGTGGGCGGGTGTAAAAAGGGAGGCTTTGAATAGATTGGGGTGGAGGAGGATCGTGCGTAGCTGTGTTGGCCTCAGGCGGCCTGGTGCTGCGGTGAGTTGTTAGTAGTAGTAGTTGTTAGTAGTTAAGTTTTAGCATTGTTAATTACTTTCAGTTAAAAAAGCTTGTTTTTCTAATTTAATTTGTTTTTAACCAATGTTGGGAAATTCGGCTCTAACTTTATGGCAAATTCCTTCCCTTCAATGAAAGTTCTTCCCATGTAAGATATCTTTGCCTCCGCCAGGAAAATTCCTCCCCCTGCAAGGAAAATTCCCCCCAGAGCACTTAAATTTGAAAAAGAATTTAATTTCTGTTTGTTTTTAAAATCATGCTGGAAATCCCCTCATCCGTGGAAAAATTTCCGTGGATAATTTCGTATAGGAATTCTTACAAATTCTCCCGGTGTAAAACTCCCCCTGGAAACTTCCTCCCTACAAAAAATTTTCCCCGTGGAAAATTTTCTCAGCAGAAAATGCTGTATGTTTCCCAATACCGAATACTATAGGTAAATAATGGGAAAATTTCATGACTTACAGACCTTTCCAAGGGTCTATGGGGGGTCATGTTATACTCAAAGGAATAGTTACTTGATGTTCCAACTATGCTGAACAAAAATGGCTATGTAAAAATTTTGATCGGACAGCTTTGAGGAAAAAGAAGGGGGTGGGAGGCGGCTAGTTGCCCTCCAATCTTGACTTT
The DNA here is from genome assembly GCA_027921565.1 of Artemia sinica. Lineage (NCBI taxonomy): Eukaryota > Metazoa > Arthropoda > Branchiopoda > Anostraca > Artemiidae > Artemia > Artemia sinica. The sequence goes on from CM051275.1 coordinate 26,792,250, forward strand.
TGGGACTTAGCTTTCACACTATCAAACATCCAGAAGGGATTTGGAAGGTATTTTCCCTTTCAATCTAGATGGTTTTGATAATGAAAATCTTTGCTCTTAAATACATACCAACCAAATGTTTTTTAGCCCATGAAGCTGGTGGCAAACTGCCGAGCTTACCAGGGGTTCTAACCCCGATCCCATCTTTACCTGCACTGCCATCCTCTCACCCAGTGCTTTCAGTAAACCCTGTGATTTGCAGCCACTGTGAAATAGGATAGTCACACCTGAACAAGTACCACCGTATCCCATCACCACCAAGAAAACAAATGCTTCAAGGAAGAAAGGAGGGCAAAACAAAAGTGATCACAGATACATCAGTGAAAGCCAAGATTGAAGCTGCCTTTGCTACAAGGAAGGCAAAGAAGGGGCGGAAAAGAAAATATTGAAGCAACAAAAGCAAGAAAAACAAAGAAGCAGACTGTGAAGATGTTTGGTGAGAAGGCAGCACTGAGGGTGAAAATGAAACTGGAAAGGCTCAAACAGTGACTGTTGATGGCAACTCAGACAGTCCTCTGGGGCAAGATAGTGAAAAGGAATGTGAGCTTAGTTTTCGGTTTGGGTTGCAGTTGTTAACTTTGTAAAATTCATCTATGACGGCCATTAGGGAGAAGGTAGAACCTACTGCAGAGAACAATGTGACGCCTATGAGTAGTGGGAGAAGTAATGTGTGAAAATGGCTGGAACAGCAAGATCATATCTACTACATGAAAGAGGATATAGAACAAAATAAACCCCAGCACTTGGACAGTGTGTGATCTTGGACAAATGTTTTGACTAAAATGTATCTTCCATAAACAAGGACAGCAGATTCTTAACCTTGGACCTGATGCAGATAGTTTGGGATTGGCTGACTACAATCTTATAGCCAAGTATATTTAAATGTGATTACTCTTTTTTAAGACACATGTCAGTGAATTGAATCTTTCCATGATTGAGATACTTCAATTTTAAGATCATTTGTTCAAGATTGGACAGTAGCCTATTTTCGAAGGCCAGCAGAGCTGGTGGCGGTGTTGTGACACTTGTTTTGACGAGAGAACTGGTCGACGGCGACAGTCGACCGGGCCTCTCGTCGGTGGCGTTCGAGAATAAGGCGTTCGCCGCTCGAGCCCCATGGAAGCACAAGGAATTCATGCAAATTATTTGTGTGCGTATTTGTTGGTTTAATTTTGAAAACCTCACTTGATTTCTAAGTAAGAAAATCGAAATCCTCAACTACACTAGAAAACAAAAGCTCCAACATTGCGGTTGACACAATAGAGAATTGGCTCAAATTAGTTCAAAGTTAGTAGAACGCCGCCACAAGCCTGGCGGTGGCGGTGTTACGTCACTTCTGTGGCAGTTGACCGAGCCTCTCGTCGGTGGAGTTCGATGCATGTGCTGGTACGGCAGTGAGGCTGATATCCATCATTGGAAGTGTCGATTGGACCAGTAGCCTCCCCCCCCCCAAAAAAAAATCAGCTTATGGGTGCCCATGTGAGTATTCAATGAATTATACCGTCTTTTCTTCTCAGGAGGGGGCTGATTAAAACATATTGCTTCGAAATCTTTTTTCTTCAAAAATAATTCAGAGTAAGAAAGGCTAGGATAAGTTTATTCATAAAACTTATCTCAACAAAACTTTGTGAGACACTTTGTGAGACACAGAAATCAATACTTTGTGATTTCTCGATAATGATGCTATTTCAAGAACATAGTTTCCCAGAGATTTTGTAAACAGGGGGTGGGAGAGGGGTCTAAGCTCGCATAACAAAGACATGTCTAGAAAAATCTATTTTAGGTCTTAAGATTATATGACCTTAAAAGGTCCGAAAACATATCTATGCATACAAGAAAACATTAGTATCATGAATGCTCATAGCGGCAGGGCTGTGAAGTAAAAAGCAGATAGTATAGCTACACAAGCGCCACGAACAGCCCTAGTTGCAGATTTTGGAACTAAAAAAGTGGCCCACTACCATCATAGCGGCCCAAAACTTCGGAAGGGGTTTATTCAATTAGAAATTAAAAGTTCTATTGCCCTTTTTAATAGTCAAAAGTGATTGCAGGGTAACCAACACCCGCCCCCACAATCATCATTTCCCAAAACACATCCAATCAAAATTTTTACGTAGTCATTCTGTTAAAAATAGTTGAAAGGTCTGGAAAATAAGTCTTTAAGGATGACAACCCCCACAGCCCTCAGGGTAAGGGTTGTAAGTTATGCCCTGGGGACATATAAAGTTCTTATGGAAAGGGTGGTCGTATAAAATTCTGAAAGGGCTCATTGGATTGTAAATTAGAAGTTCTAGTGCCCATTTTAAGAGTCAAAGTAATAAGACGGCAGCTACCCCCCCCATGTCATATTTTCCTCAAATATATACAATAGAAATTTTTAAATAGCCCTTTGTTCAGTTTAAGTTCAAAGATCACATAACAAAGCCTTTAGATGTATAGTTCTACTTCCTTTTTAAGAGTCAAGACTAACGGAGGGCAACTAGCCCCCACTCCTGACATCCTTTAGTTCCAAAACGCACCCGATGAAAATTCTGAGATAGCTATTTTGTTCACAATAGTCCAAAGAGCATATAACAAGGTCTTCAGGGTAGTCACAACCCCCCAGAGCCCAGGGGAAAGGGTTGCAAGTTTTGCCCCGGGGCATATAAGAATTTTATGGAACGAGTGATCGCATAAAACTTTGGATCGGAGGGGGCTCTTTGATTGGTAGTCGGAATTTCTTGTGCCTTTTTTCAAGAGTCAAATGAGAATGGAGGGCAACCAGCCCCCCTCCCCCTAGCCTATCATTCCCCAAAACACATCTGATCAAGATTTTAATAGAGTTATTTGGTTTAACATTGTTGAAAGGTCCAGTAATTATGTTTCTGGGGATGTCAACCCCCCCCCCTCCTACAGTCCTCAGAGCAAGGACTGTAAGTTCGCCAATTCGTTCATTTTTTCATATAGTGTATGCTATTGAGAAAGGTATGGATGTTTGAACTTTACTTCCCAAAAAGACGAAGTGCATTCAGGTGAGCCTTTAAGAGAATATTGAGGAGAGTGTTGAACTAAATCAAAACACGTTATGTGCATATGTATTGTCAAAAGGGCGTAATTCAAGAGTAACTGAGTATATTAATTTAGAACTTTCAAGAAATGATAAGGGAGATGACCAAAAAGGCAATATTTGCATACTACTGCTACTTCTAGAACTACCACCAATACTACTCCTACCACTACTACTACCACACTACTCCATTTACAATATTGAGGGGAAATTCGAATTAAATCATAAGACACTATGTTCATGTACATTGTCAAAAGAGCCTATCTCAAGAATTGATTTGGTTATTAAGTTGGAACTTACAGGGAATGCTTAAAGAGGAATATAAACTGACCAAAAGGCAATATGTGCGCGCTACTACTAATATTATTACCACTACTACATTTACTACTACTACAACTACTTCAACTACTACTTCTATTGCAACTACTTGTAAGGCTAAGAGCATTGAGATGAATATTGGAATAAGTAAAGTAACAAACAGGTTATCAAAAAGACATCAGCAATGTCATAAGCAATGCCTAGTTGTACTAAGTTGAAATTTCCAGGACTTGATGAGAGGGATGTTCTACTGAGCAAAAAGCAATATGTTAAGCTACTGCCGCTACTAGCACTACCGCTGTTATTGTTGATGCTGCTACTAGTAATACCATTATTACTACTCTGACTACTATTGCAAATATGCCTAAGGGTATGAAGGTGAAATTCTCAAGGACTTTTAAAAGAGGAAGGTGAACTGAATCAAAACATATCGTCTGTATGCAGATTGTCAAAAGGGCGTAAGAGTAATATCGATTACTTAGGAGCAGTTTGGTGTGTGAAGTTGAAACTAATAGGGTTTGTTGTGGGGGATGTTGAAGTAACCAAAAGGAAATATTTGCATCCTAATGCTGCTGCTTCTACTCATATTGCTACTACTGCTACCATTATTACCACTTTTGCTACTACTACTGCTACTAAGGCTAAGGCTACTGCTGTTAATTCTACTGCTACTACTACTACTACTGCTGCTATTAAAACTAAGGGTATTAAGGCGGAAAATTTCGGATATACTGTGTGGAACTAAATCGAAACACACTATGCCCACACAGGTTGTCAAGAGGACGTATCAGAAATGCAATCAAGCCTCGGATATTCCTTCCCAGTTACGATACAGACCCCGGCCTGTCCCTGGATATCCTGATGACGGTGGTTAAGCCACACGAAGATTGAACCTCCTTGAAATGACTGGTATGAAAATTGCCACGTGAAATACTCTGACTCCGAATTTTCCAGTCTCTCAGCTACTTCTAGCTTATGAAAATAAGCAGTATTCTGTTGCTATTGCTGGCGTTACAGAAAGAATTTGCCAGGAATAGGTGAGAAATATATCAGCAATGACTTCAGCCTAGTTTGGTCTGGTTCTTGCAACACAAGTTGAGCTGGTGCAGCTCAGGTTCTTCATAAGAGAGCTATATATGCATTTATATCCCATTATGTCATATCAGGTCGTTTCCTCACAGACTACCTGAGACACGATGATGAAAGATTGTTTGTAGTTGTATTCTATGTATCAAAGTATCATAGGCAGCACGCTAGCGCTGCCTAAGTAAAGAACGATGTGGCCACAATGTGTTTTTTTTTTTCTCTCTTCGACAGGCACTTCGTATCGAAGGAGATGTCATAGAAAATTCGAAAAGGGCTCATTCGATTGAAATTGGAGTGGCTAGTAACCTTTTTAATAGTAGGAAGTGATTGGAGGGCAACTAGCCCCCCCCCTCCACGCCCATAACTCCCCCAAACACATCCAATCAAAATTTTTAGACAGCCATTTTGTGCAGCGTAGTTGATTTCCCGATAGAAAATATGTTTTTGAGGAGGACACTCTCCCACAACCCTCGGGGCAAGGGTTTTAAGTTAACCAAGTTTTAAGTTAAGGCAAGGGTTATAGAAGGCGTTGTCGTAGAAACTTCAAAAAAGGCTGATTCGATTGGAAATTCAAAGGGCTAGTACCCTTTTCAATAGTCGAAAGTGATTGGAGGGCAAGTAACCCCCCCCCCACGCCCATCATTCCCCCAAACACATCCAATCAAAATTTTGAGATAGCCATTTTGTCCAGTGTAGTTGATTTCCAAATAGAATATATCTTTTTGAGGAAGACACTCCCCCACAGCCCTCGGGGCAAGGGTTTTTAAGTTATGCCCTGGGGGCTTATAAGGTTTTTATAGTAGGCGTTGTCGTAGAAACTTTGAAAAAGGCTCATTCGACTGGAAATTCAAAGGGCTAGGGCCCTTTTTAATAGTCTAAAGTGATTAGAGGGCAACTATCCCCCCCCCACGCCCATCATTCCCCCAAACACATCCAATCAAAATTTTGAGATAGCCATTTTGTTCAGCGTAGTTGATTTCTAGATAGAAAATATGTTTTGAGGAGGACACTCCCCCACACCCTCGGGGCAAGGTTTTAAGTTATGCCCTGGGGGCATATAAGGTTTTATAGAAGGCGTTGTCGTAGAAACTTCAAGAAAGGCTCTTTCGATTGAAATTCAAAGGGCTAGTGCCCTTTTTAATAGTCGAAAGTGATTGGTGGGCAACTAACCCCCCCCCCCCCACTACGCCCATCATTCCCCCAAACACATCCAATCAAAATTTTGAGATAGCCATTTTGTTCAGCGTAGTTGATTTCCAGATAGAAAATATGTTTTTGAGGAGGAAACTCCCCCACAACCCTCGGGGCAAGGGTTGTAAGTTATGCACTGGGGGTATATAAGGTTTTTATAGAAGGCGTTGTCGTAGAAACTTAAAAAAAGGCTCATTCTATTGGAAATTCAAAGGGCTAGTGCTTTTTTTAATAGTTGAAAGTGATTGGACGGTAACTAACCCCCTTTCACGCCCCCCTCTTCCCCAAACACATCCAATCAACATTTTGAGATAGCCATTTGGTTCAAAGTAGTTTTAAGTTCTGGAAATTATGTCTCTGAGGATGACAACCCCCTCACAGCCCTCAGGACAAGGGTTGTAAGTTATGCCCTGGGGTATATGAAGTTTTTATAGAACGCGTTGTCGTAAAAACTTCAAAAAGGGCTCATTCGATTAGAAATTGAAATGGCTTGTGCCCTTTTTAATAGTCGAAAGTAATTGGAAGGCAACTAACACCCCTTCCTCACCCACCAGTTCCCCAAACATATCCAATCAAAATTTTGAGATAGCCATTTTGTTCCACGCAGTTAAAGTTCAGGAAATTATACCTTTGAGTAGGACACTCCCCCCACAGTCTTCAAAGCAAGTGTTATAAGTTATGCCCTGGGGGCATTTATGTTTTTATTGAAATCTTTGTCGTAGAAACTTGAAAAAGGGCTCATTCAATTGGAAATTCAAAGGTCTAGTGCCCTTTTTAATAGTCAAAAGTGATTTGAGGGCAACTAGCCCCAGGACACTCCCCCCAAAGTCTTCAAAGCAAGTGTTATAAGTTATGCCCTGGGGGCATTTATGTTTTTATTGAAATCTTTGTCGTAGAAACTTGAAAAATGGCTCATTCAATTGGAAATTCAAAGGTCTAGTGCCCTTTTTAATAGTCAAAAGTGATTTGAGGGCAACTAGCCCCCCTCTCTTGCCCACCTTTTCCCCAAACACATTAAATCAAATTTTTAGATAGCCATTTTGTTAAGTGTTATGGATATCCAGATAGAATGTTTTTGAGGAGTTCACTCCCCCAAAGCCCTCAGGGTTGTAAGTTGTGCCCTGGGTTCATCTAAGGTTTTTACTGAACGCGTCGTCGTAGAAACTTCAAAACGGGCTCATTCGATTGGAAACTGAAATGGCTAGTGCCCTTTTTAATAGTCGAAAGTGATTGGAAGGCAACTAATATCCCTTCCACGCCCACCATTTCCCCAAACATATCCAATTAAAAATTTTTGATAGCCATTTTGTTCCACGAAGTTTAAAGTTCAGGAAATTATAACTTTGAGCAGGACACCCCCCCCAGAGTCTTCAGGGAAAGGGTTATAATTTATACCCTGGGGGCACACAAGGTTTGTGTTGAAATATTTGTCGTAGAAACTTGAAAAAGGGCTCATTCGATTGGAAATTCAAAGGGTTAGTGCCCTTTTTAGTAGTCGAAAGTGATTTGGTGGCAACTAACCCCCCACTCACGCCCGCCTTTTCCCCAAACACATCCAATCAAAATTTTGGATAGCCATTCTATTCAACGCAGTTGAAAGTTTTGGAAATTAGGTCTTTAAGTATGACAACCCACCCCCCCCTAAAACCCTCAGGGCAAGGGATTTTAAGTTATGCCCTGGGAGCAAGTGAGGTTTTTATTGAAAGCGATGATGTAAAAACATCCAAAAGAGCTCATTTCATTGAAAATTGAAAGGGCTAGTGCCTTTTTAATAGTCGAAAGTGATTGAAGGGTAACTAACCCCCGTCTCACGTCCACCATTTTCCCAAACATATCCAATCAAAATTTTGAGATATCCATTTTGTTCAACGTAGTCGAAAGTTCTGGAAATTAGGTCTTTTAGGATTATAACCCCATCAGAGCTTTCAGTGCAAGGGTTGTTAGCTATGCCCTAGGGTTATATAAGGTTTATATAGAAAGTTCTTGCACAAATTTCAAACGGGGCTCATTTGATTGGAAATTGAAATTGTCCTTTTTAAGAGTCGAAAGTGAGTGGAAAGTAATTAACCCCCCTCTCACGCCCTCCATTTCTCCAAACAAATTCAATCAAAGTTTAGAGATAGCCATTTTGTTCAACGTAGTTGAAACTTCTGGAAATTATGTATTTAAGGATGACAAACCCTCCAGAGTCCCTAAAAACCTATATAACCCTAGGGCATAGCTAAAAACCCTTGCACTGAAAGCTCTTATGGGGTTATAATCCTAAAAGACCTAATTTCCAGAACTTTCGACTACGTTGAACAAAATGGATATCTCAAAATTTTGATTGGATATGTTTGGGAAAATGGTGGACGTGAGACGGGGGTTAGTTACCCTTCAACTTCTTTCGACTATTAAAAAGGCACTAGCCCTTTCAATTTTCAATGAAATGAGCTCTTTTGGATGTTTTTTACATCATCGCTTTCAATAAAAACCTCACTTGCTCCCAGGGCATAACTTAAAACCCTTGCCCTGAGGGTTTTAGGGGGGGGGGGGGGTGGGTTGTCATACTTAAAGACCTAATTTCCAAAACTTTCAACTGCGTCGAATAGAATGGCTATCCAAAAATTTTGATTGGATGTGTTTGGGGAAAGGTGGGCGTGAGTGGGGGTTAGTTGCCCCCAAATCACTTTCGACTATTAAAAAGGGCACTAACCCTTTGAATTTCCAATCGAATGAGCCCTTTTTCAAGTTTCTACGACAAATATTTCAATACAAACCTTGTGTGCCCCCAGGGTATAACTTATAACCCTTTCCCTGAAGACTCTGGGGGGGGGGTGTCCTGCTCAAAGTTATAATTTCCTGAACTTTAACTTCGTGGAACAAAATGGCTATCAAAAATTTTTAATTGGATATGTTTTGGGAAATAGTGGGCGTGGAAGGGATATTAGTTGCCTTCCAATCACTTTCGACTATTAAAAAGGGCACTAGCCATTTCAGTTTCCAATCGAATGAGCCCGTTTTGAAGTTTCTACGACGACGCGTTCAGTAAAAACCTTAGATGAACCCAGGGCACAACTTACAACCCTTGCCTGAGGGCTTTGGGGGAGTGAACTCCTCAAAAAACATTCTATCGGATATCCATAAACACTTAACAAAATGGCTATCTAAAAATTTGATTTGATGTGTTTGGGGAAAAGGTGGGCGAGAGAGGGGGGCTAGTTGCCCTCAAATCACTTTTGACTATTAAAAAGGGCACTAGACCTTTGAATTTCCAATTGAATGAGCCCTTTTTCAAGTTTCTACGACAAAGATTTCAATAAAAACATAAATGCCCCCAGGGCATAACTTATAACCCTTGCTTTGAAGACTGTGGGGGGAGTGTCCTACTCAAAGGTATAATTTCCTGAGCTTTAACTGCGTGGAACAAAATGGCTATCTCAAAATTTTGATTGGATATGTTTGGGGAACTGGTGGGCGAGGAAGGGGTGTTAGTTGCCTTCCAATTACTTTCGACTATTAAAAAGGGCACAAGCCATTTCAATTTCTAATCGAATGAGCCCTTTTTGAAGTTTTTACGACAACGCGTTCTATAAAAACTTCATATACCCCAGGCATAATTACTGGACCTTTCAACAATGTTAAACCAAATAACTCTATTAAAATCTTGATCAGATGTGTTTTGGGGAATGATAGGCTAGGGGGGGGGGCTGGTTGCCCTCCATTCTCATTTGACTCTTGAAAAAAGGCACAAGAAATTCCGACTACCAATCAAAGAGCCCCATCCGATCCAAAGTTTATGCGATCACTCGTTCCATAAAATTATTATATGTCCCGGGGCAAAACTTACAACCCTTTCCCCTGGGCTCTGGGGGGTTGTGACTACCCTGAAGACCTTGTTATATGCTCTTTGGACTATTGTGAACAAAATAGCTATCTCAGAATTTTCATCGGGTGCGTTTTGGAACTAAAGGATGTCAGGAGTGGGGGCTAGTTGCCCTCCATTAGTCTTGACTCTTAAAAAGGAAGTGTAGAACTATACGTCTAAAGGCTTTGTTATGTGATCTTTGGACTTTAACTGAACAAAGGCTATTTAAAAATTTCAATTGTATACATTTGAGGAAAATATGACATGTGGGGGGGGGGGGGGGGGGGGGGGTTGGGGGGGGTAGCTGCCGTCTTATTACTTTGACTCTTAAAATGGGCACTAGAACTTCTAATTTACAATCCAATGAGCCCTTTCAGAATTTTATACGACCACCCTTTCCATAAGAACTCTATATGTCCCCAGGGCATAACTTACAACCCTTACCCTGAGGGCTGTGGGGGTTGTCATCCTTAAAGACTTATTTTCCAGACCTTTCAACTATTTTTTACAAAATGACTACGTAAAAATTTTGATTGGATGTGTTTTGGGAAATGATGATTGTGGGGGCGGGTGTTGGTTACCCTGCAATCACTTTTGACTATTAAAAAGGGAAATAAAACTTTTAATTTCTAATTGAATAAACCCCTTTCGAAGTTTTGGGCCGCTATGATGGTAGTGGGCCACTTTTTTAGTTCCAAAATCTGCTGCTAGGGCTGTTCGTGGCGCTTGTGTAGCTATACTATCTGCTTTTTACTTCCAGCCCTGCCGCTATGAGCATTCATGATGCTAATGTTTTCTTGTATGCATAGATATGTTTCTGACCTTTTAAGGTCATAGAATCTTAAGACCTAAAATAGATTTTTCTAGACATGTCTTTGTTATGCGAGCTTAGACCCCTCTCCCACCCCCTGTTTACAAAATCTCTGGGAAACTATGTTCTTGAAATAGCATCATTATCGAGAAATCACAAAGTTTTGATTTCTGTGTCTCACAAAGTGTCTCACAAAGTTTTGTTGAGATAAGTTTGAATATGAATAAACTTATCCTAGCCTTTCTTACTCTGAATTATTTTTGAAGAAAAAAGATTTCGAAGCAATATGTTTTAATCAGCCCCCTCCTGAGAAGAAAAGACGGTTAGAATTCATTGAATACTCACATGGGCGCCCATAAGCTGAATTTTTTTTTTGGGGGGGGGGGCTACTGGTCCAATCGACACTTCCAATGATGGATATCAGCCTCACTGCCGTACCAGCACATGCATCGAACTCCACCGACGAGAGGCTCGGTCAACTGCCACCGAAGTGACGTAACACCGCCACCACCAGGCTTTGTGGCGGCGTTCTACTAACTTTGAACTAATTTGAGCCAATTCTCTATTGTGTCAACCGCAATGTATGGAGCTTTTGTTTTCTAGTGTAGTTGAGGATTTCGATTTTCCTACTTAGAATCAAGTGTGGTTTTCAAAATTAAACCAACAAGTACGCACACAAATAATTTGCATGAATTCCTTGTGCTTCCATGGGGCTCGAGCGGCGAACGCCTTATTCTCGAACGCCACCGACGAGAGGCCCGGTTGACTGTCGCCGTCGACCAGTTCTCTCGTCACAACAAGTGTCACAACACCGCCACCAGCTCTGCTGGCCTTCGAAAATAGGCTACTGTCCAATCTTGAACAAATGATCTTAAAATTGAAGTATCTCAATCATGGAAAGATTCAATTCACTGACATGTGTCTTAAAAAAAGAGTAATCACATTTAAATATACCTGGCTATAAGATTGTAGTCAGCCAATCCCAAACTATCTGCATCAGGTCCAAGGTTAAGAATCTGCTGTCCTTGTTTATGGAAGATACATTTTAGTCAAAACATTTGTCCAAGATCACACACTGTCCAAGTGCTGGGGTTTATTTTGTTCTATATCCTCTTTCATGTAGTAGATATGATCTTGCTGTTCCAGCCATTTTCACACATTACTTCTCCCACCACTCATAGGCGTCACATTGTTCTCTGCAGTAGGTTCTACCTTCTCCCTAATGGCCGTCATAGATGAATTTTACAAAGTTACCAACTGCAACCCAAACCAAAACTAAGCTCACATTCCTTTTCACTATCTTGCCCCAGAGGACTGTCTGAGTTGCCATCAACAGTCACTGTTTGAGCCTTTCCAGTTTCATTTTCACCCTCAGTGCTGCCTTCTCACCAAACCTCTTCACAGTCTGCTTCTTTGTTTTTCTTGCTTTTGTTGCTTCAATATTTTCTTTTCCGCCCCTTCTTTGCCTTCCTTGTAGCAAAGGCAGCTTCAATCTTGGCTTTCACTGATGTATCTGTGATCACTTTTGTTTTGCCCTCCTTTCTTCCTTGAAGCATTTGTTTTCTTGGTGGTGATGGGATACGGTGGTACTTGTTCAGGTGTGACTATCCTATTTCACAGTGGCTGCAAATCACAGGGTTTACTGAAAGCACTGGGTGAGAGGATGGCAGTGCAGGTAAAGATGGGATCGGGGTTAGAACCCCTGGTAAGCTCGGCAGTTTGCCACCAGCTTCATGGGCTAAAAAACATTTGGTTGGTATGTATTTAAGAGCAAAGATTTTCATTATCAAAACCATCTAGATTGAAAGGGAAAATACCTTCCAAATCCCTTCTGGATGTTTGATAGTGTGAAAGCTAAGTCCCAAAAGTCAAGATTGGAGGGCAACTAGCCGCCTCCCACCCCCCTTTTTTTCCTCAAAGCTGTCCGATCAAAATTTTTACATAGCCTTTTTGTTCAGCATAGTTGGAACATCAAGTAACTATTCCTTTGAGGATAACATGACCCCCCATAGACCCTTGGAAAGGTCTGTAAGTCATGAAATTTTCCCATTATTTACCTATAGTATTCGGTATTGGGAAACATACAGCAATTTTTCTGGGAAGGGGGGGGGGGTTGAATTTTCTGCTGAGAAAATTTTCCACGGGGAAAATTTTTGTAGGGAGGAAGTTTCCAGGGGGAGTTTTACACCGGGAGAATTTGTAAGAATTCCTATACGAAATTATCCACGGAAATTTTTCCACGGATGAGGGGATTTCCAGCATGATTTTAAAAACGAGTAGAAATTAAATTCTTTTTCAAATTTAAGTGCTCTGGGGGGAATTTTCCTTGCAGGGGGAGGAATTTTCCTGGCGGAGGCAAAGATATCTTACATGGGAAGAACTTTCATTGAAGGGAAGGAATTTGCCATAAAGTTAGAGCCGAATTTCCCAACATTGGTTTAAAAACAAAGTAAATTAGAAAAAACAAGCTTTTTTAACTGAAAGTAATTAACAATGCTAAAACTTAACTACTAACAACTACTACTACTAACAACTCACCGCAGCACCAAGCCGCCTGAGGCCAACACAGCTACGCATGATCCTCCTCCACCCCAATCTATTCAAAGCCTCCCTTTTTACACCCGCTCACGTAGTTCCCATTCCCTTTAAATCTTTCTTTATGACGTCCTCCCACCCCAGACGGGGACGACCTGCTTTCCGTTTAGCCCTAGATGGTTGGCCGAAAAGAACAATCTTCGGCAATCTGTCATCCTTCATCCGCACAACGTGCCCTAACCACCTCAACCTTTCTTTCATTATAGCCCTAAAGAGCGGTATTGAACCACATTTTTCGTATAGCCTATTGTTTGAAATACGGTCAGTCAGCCGGGTACCCAGAACAATCCTTAAGCAATTTCTCTGGAAAACATCTAGCAAATCTTCATTCGCTTTTCGGAGCGTCCATGCTTCAGAGCCATATTTGACCACTGTCATCAGTAGAGATGACCCTAAAGGTCCGACGCGAACCACGGGGTTTATGGTCCTAATATGGTCCTAATATCGTTCAAGTGTGGTAAAGCTTTCTAATTTAGTTAATTATTAATTTAGTAAAAATATATAAGACGCAAATATGAAGTTTTGAAATACCACTTTTTATTAAGATAAGGAACATATCCTGCTAAGTTCTGTTTAACGGGAAATTGAGAAATTGCCACTTCCTAGCGATTACGTGGGAAGGTGTGGTTGATAAAAATGTATAAAAGATACATTTTATCGGAAGGGGGGATCTTATACTAACTTTATGCCGGACTGACCTCTGGTCCGTTGTTTTTAGAAATACCTTGGAACTTTGTCTTATCATTGTAAGTGTCTAAGTATCTATTTATATATTATTGTTGTTTTTGAGACTTGTGGTCTACTTGGGACAGCCAGTCCCAGTAGACAGAATATATCCGATTATATTATATGTTAAATGAATAAAAGTATTGTATTTTAGACAACCTCTCTACGATCTACCTTTAGCCTCTCGAACATACCCAGTCGGTACGCCTCATTAGTTCGGTCACAGCCTTAGGCACGCTACCAAAGTTTAATTACCTTAGGGCCAGAGTTTATCTCCCCTATAAAGGGAGAATAAAGGCATCTACGATTACACCCCCCAAATACCATAGAATAACACGTCACAACAACTGGTGGTCGCTAGAAAAACTGGGTCGAGAAGGCTAGATAAAAATAGTAGATTGAAATAAAATGGCTTTACCAGAGGAAAAAATGACTTCCCTATCAACAGTACTTGAAATTGCAAAAATTATACCAGAATACGCGGGAAATTCAGATGTAGATGAGTTTATCGAAAAATTAAAAATTTTCGACGAACTAACTGAATCGTTTGAGAATAAGGTCAAAGAGCAATGCGTTGCAGCCAGATTAAAGGGAAGCGCCCTTAAACATTTTGAGCAATTAAGGAAAAAGAGCCCAAGGACATCAGTACTCTAATTGAATCTTTTAAAACAAGATTCATAGAGACAAGCATCTCCGAGAGGCTAAGAACAGAGGTAGTCACATTCGATACCTCAACTAGTATCAGGGAATATGCAGACAAAATTTGTAGATCCGTGTGTTTACAATTAGAAAAAGTCGGAAATGACGAGACAATAAAGAAAGTACAACTACATACTTTTACCCAAGGGTTACCAAAAATTATTAAGACTAATATTATCGCGGAAACCTGAAAATTTAGAGCAGGCTATAATACTAGTCGAAACAGAGGTAAAAATTGACGAAGCTATGAAAAAGTTTGACCAAATGTCAATAAATAACACGGGAGCCCAAGAAAGTATAAAATATGAAAGGGGACAAAAAAGGGTGAGCTTTCAGGAACCGAATCGTGAACCAATAAGGCGCGACAGAGGCCGAGGGTCGCCGTCTAGGGAGATAGCTGACAGATTCCACGACCTTGAGAGATTAGCAGCTAATAACTATAGAAAATATGGGCACCCTCCCCCACCAAAGACAGATAGTTGGGGAACCAACAAGGACAGATCAAAAATATTTAGAAATAACCAGGAAACAAACAAACAATTTAAGAGAAAATTTTGTTGCTATTATTGTAGCAAACCAAACCACTATGCAGCAGATTGCTGGCATAGAATACGCAAAGAAGGCCAGACGTACAAGACAAGACACCAATTCAGAACGCAGGGGGACAGAAATTTAGGAAGACAGGGAACAAATAATACTTGGCAAACACCTAATAATATTCCTGAATTTAGGCCTAGGAGGCAAACGGTTAACAATACCCAGGGTCAAAGTAGCAGCGCTGAAGAAAACTGGGATAATCCCAGAAATTTTTGGCCAAACAGTGGGCATTTAAACGGAGAAACCAGCCTGTAAGGGTCAACAGAGCTGTTTCCTTACAAAGACCCCTATATAGTTTAGAATGTTGTGATACAAATGCAAATAATAATAATCTACCGATTCTGCGTTGTTTTAAAATTGAGTGTTTCAAAATTTACCATGTTTACTAGATACAGGCGCATCTAAATCATTAATTCGAGAGGAAGTTTTTAATAGGTTTCCTCCTAGTGTCAAAAATCGAGTAAGCAGATGCCAAAATACCCTAACATCAGTGACAGGGCACAAGCTGACAATTTTGGGAGAATGTCCACTAGAAATTTAGTGCAGGAGATAAAGAAATAACAGTAACAGTAATAATATGCAAGCAGCTACCATTTCCTTGTATTCTAGGAGTGGATGCCATTAGAAAATATGGGATCGTATGGGAACCCATATCTGATACAATAACATAAACAAGACAAATGAAAATAATAGGCAAATTTGCGTAACAACAGATAACGAAAGTGACGATTCGAATTATAACCTAAAAATAAGCGGAAAAATCACCATAGAAGGGGAACGACAGCTCAAGTTCTAGCGACATTAAATGCAAAAGAAGGAAAGGTTAAAACAATGGATGCCATGATAGGAGGGTACACCATAAAAGAATACCCAATGATTTTCGTGGAAAATCAAGTTATAAAAATTGAAAATGGTATAACATACTTAAAACTATCAAATCTAAGTAATAATAAGATAAAACTGAACAAGGTAGAACTTGGATCAGTAGAAAAGATTTCAAATTCGGAAATAAAATCTCTAAACAGTCCAGAATTAAGCGCAAACTTCATTAGCCACGAACATTTTTCCTCATTAAAACCGCAACCACAAGAAGAGTATGGAATGGTGAAAACGGATTTTTTGCAACAATTTGATTTAAAACATTTACCGGAAAACGTAAAAACTAGGGTGGAAAATATTCTTTGGGATTTTAAATGGACTTTTGCAAGACACAAAGCGGATTACGGATTAACTCACTTAATCACGCACAAGATATCAACAGAGGGCCCTCCAATCAAAAAGTCACCGTATAAAACACCTTATCATTTAAAGCCATGGCTAGAAAGCCAAATAAAAGAAATGGAAGATCAGGGAATAATTAAAGAAAGTATTAGTGATTGGTGCTTTCCATTAGTAATAGTCAGAAAAAAAGACAGCACCTGGAGATTATGTATAGACTTTAGATCACTAAACGCCGTCACGGTTAAAGACGTGATGAAGCTACCAAGAATTGATTCGATTTTAGATTCGTTAGGGGGTTCAAAATATTACACTAGTTTTGATTTAATAGCAGGATATTGGCAAATCGCTTTAGATGCAGAAACTAAGCATAAGGCTACAGTAATCTTGGACGATGGGAGAACGTTCACATTTGAACGTATGCCGTTTGGTTTGTCATTCAGTCCAAATTGTTTTAGTCGCCTAATGAATTTGGTGTTAAAACATAACGAACCAGGAAGGATATAAGAAACCCTGTCTGCGCAAAACCATAATCTATCGTTTAAAAAAAAAAAAAAAAAAAAAAAAAAAAAAAAAAAAGCTTATCTACAACCGCAGACAATTCGATTGACACTATGATTTCATGAATATGAAAGTAAAAGAGAAATCTATGATTGATATTGAAGAGATTTTATTACTGTGTCAGCAATAATACTTGTTACTAATGTAAATAAATTCGCAATTCGAGTGTTTACAGAAAAAAAAGAGTTATACCACTTTTTAAGTTGCTTTGCGAAAAATCGACGTTAAAAAAAAAAAAAAAATGCTTGATGCTTTAAAGTATTTTTGCTACTTAACATAATTGTGTAAGTTATTACACAATGCTTATATATATTTATATACTATATTTTATCAACTTTAAGTTTTAACTAGTGATTTAATGTTTATGTAAATGTTTGACCTCGAGTCAACGTATTAAAAATTTTTATTGTGAAATAATCAGTTTAGTATTAAATTAAGAATAATCCAGCAAGAAACGTAATGTTTCGATTTAAGCGGGTTATTATTTTTGGAGTAATTAAAAAAGTGGAGAAAGTAATTAAAAGTAATTAACTTTCGAATGCATTGATATATACGAAAATTGAGTGTTTCATTCTGCTATATATGTAAAAATATATGCTTTATATGTATACTAATGTGGATATTTATTTTAGATACAGCATTAGTTATTTTTTTTGGAAATCAAATTTTTCGTAGCATCTTTTCGGATCCATTTTTTCCTTCAATCATATTTTGACACATTTTTGGAAAGTAACAAATTTTGAAGACACTTCAAATATATCCTGATACTATCATCTCATACTCGATCAACTGATATTTTGGAAAATATAGCAGTAATACAGACTTTACTACAAGTTCGTCAGAAAGTGAGATAAAATCAGAACTTAATTTAGGCCTAGAAAATGTGCTACTTAGCCTAAGGGCTTATGTTCTTGAAATATGTGAAAATGTTTTGTGCTGGAAAAATATGTGAAAATTTAAAAATCAAAATGTTATGTGTAATTTACCCAAGGCATTTCTAAAACGAAATATAAACGGAAATATCAACCACACAGTAATATCAACCACGAAATATCAACCACATCACACAGATAAATTAAATTATTAATGAGAATTAAATTTAAACAAAAAACATTTCATAAAACTTTACTAATATAAATCTAATCTAAGCAAAACCACTAATATTATGTTTAAGCCGCTTGGGGTCAAGTAAAACAGAAGATGCATATGAAGAGGGTAAAAGAGTAATTGTCAGTCCTAGAGACAGAGAAAGAGAAACAAGGATGAATTTCGAATTGAAATCCTTCGACAAAAAAAGAACATGGCCTATATTGGACCAGAAACATAACCCTAAGGAAACCCATTGAGGGTAGATGCACATAATGACCCAAAGATGGCAGAAAAAAAACTGTAAACGAAATTAAGTTGTTTTAAAAGCAAAATATTGAGAATTGGGACAATTCTTCTTTAAATGGGGAGTATTGTGGTAAAGCTTTCTAATTTAGTTAATTATTAATTTAGTAAAAATATATAAGACGCAAATATGAAGTTTTGAAATACCACTTTTTATTAAGATAAGGAACATATCCTGCTAAGTTCTGTTTAACGGGAAATTGAGAAATTACCACTTCCTAGCGATTACGTGGGAAGGTGTGGTTGATAAAAATGTATAAAAGATACATTTTATCGGAAGGGGGA
Organism: Artemia sinica; assembly: GCA_027921565.1. NCBI lineage: Eukaryota > Metazoa > Arthropoda > Branchiopoda > Anostraca > Artemiidae > Artemia > Artemia sinica. The sequence goes on from CM051275.1 coordinate 26,810,661, forward strand.
TCTTATATTAACTTTATGCCGGACTGACCTCTGGTCCGTCGTTTTTAGAAATACCTTGGAACTTTGTCTTATCATTGTAAGTGTCTGAGTATCTATTTATATACTATTGTTGTTTTTGAGACTTATGGTCTACTTGGGACAGCCAGTCCCAGTAGACAGAATATATCCGATTATATTATATGTTAAATGAATAAAAGTATTGTATTTTAGACAACCTCTCACGATCTACCTTTAGCCTCTCGAACATACCCAGTCGGTACGCCTCATTAGTTCGGTTACAGCCTAAGGCACGCTACCAAAGTTTAATTACCTTAGGGCCAGAGTTTATCTCCCCTATAAAGGGAGAATAAAGGCATCTACGATTACACCCCCAAATACCATAGAATAACACTTCACAGCACAAGAACTCGTAGGAGGGGAACATTTGAATTACAAACCCGAGATGTTTCCACAAATGAAGCGTAGAGAAATATACACGTGTCCGTGGAGAAGGCAGGCGGGTAGTCAGCAAAAATGAAATTAGTGTTTCCGACAGTTTTACCATTGATTATATTGAGCTTAAAGGCAAGAACATCCTTTAGATTATCATTGAGAATAACTTTTTCACTGGCAATAGGTGAACTAATGTAGATCTTGCCCTCCTCCTTTGAATAGTTGAAATGAAAAGCTCCTTTTTTACGAGCGCAAATTCTTTTATTAATAGAACGACATAAATCATTCATACAAGTGAGTTCTTCATAGGGTAATTCAATATATGGATAATTCATCCAATTTATTTTTTGAATTTGTTCTTGATCACCTGAGGGTGGTGGCCAATCATAGGGTCTAATTTTTATAAGTATTTTTGAGAATACAGTCGACAAGAGCCACTTCATACACGCCCTCGAATTTGATGGTGGGAGAGAGTTTTGCCCAAAAATCACTTGTTATATTCAAGTCATTGTAAAGAGGATCAGAAACATTGGACATGAAAGTCACATAGAAAGCATTGGGCATTGTTAATGTCTTCAGCACTGATCCAAGAATCAAAATCTGAGTTGTATCCTAGCCAGCGAACAAGCAACTGCCTCTTGCCCCTACGAGTACGACTCTTTAATATCTTTTCAATTTGATAAATTTCACTAGTGTTTCTAACTTTTTGCAGTTCATATTCATAAAAACCGCCGAGAATCTCATCATCTTTGGTGTCTCACAGTCGATATGTCGTGGGTTCGGTGTCCAGGATTTTGGACACTTTAAAAAGTTCAGTGCTCCATAAATAATTCCCCTTTTCAAAAATATTGGTGGTTCTATTAATTCGAACAGTATCACCAACATTGAATTTCTTCTTTTTCTTCTTCTTCTCATTACTACCATTGGAATATTGCTTTAGAAAAGCATCAAATGTATTTTCACTGCAATGAACTTCCCGAGGGCTTGAGATGGACAGAGATCGATGGGGTCGATGGTTGTATATCCGCATGATTTTGTCTAAATCATGAATAAAAGCAGGTGTATTTTTCGGCGTAAAATATCTTGAAATTAATAGACAAATCGTTCTTATCAATCGTTCAGCCAATGCAGCCTTTATCGGGCTGTGACTATGATAAAGTGTTGTATTATATTTCAATAGAACCTTTTGCAGATGGGGATTAACAAATTCGCTACCACGATCCGATTGAATTTTTCTATAGCAATCCTGCTCAAGAATACTTTCTAAAGCCTGAGCAACTTCAACACCTCCCTTTGATTGCAATACGATGGCATAGGCATAGCGACTAAAGACACTGATTGCCAACAGAATATATTTGTAGGATGCATTGTGACGTCGTTGAATCGCGTCTAGAGTTAAAAGATCAGTATGCATTATATGCAGAGGCAAAAAGGCTTTAGTTTGTCGATATTGTTTGCCACGAAGCCTGCAATTCCGATGCAGTGTGTAACTCGGTTCATTTTGTAGATACTCTTTTGCTTTTTTTAATTTGCTGCCAGAGGCAACTTTAGAAAGCGTTTTGGGGGAGCTTAAACTTCCCACTTCACCAATATTTTCATAGACATGTTTCAGAACTTCATCCATTTTGAACGCAAACACGTAGTGTAATGTCCACTCCTCTTTTGCATACTGGAGGGTGAATCAATCCGTCTTCGCTTTTGACTAGCAGCCAGGTGTTATAAAATCATTGCTGCTGCTGCTGCTGCTAGTATTTTCAATATTGAATCTTCTTTTTTAAATGGTGTTGGTGTTGGCGTTGTTGGAGGACTATATTCTCTTAGTTTCTTTAGAATTTGCTTATTGCCAATAAGACTTTTGGGAAAGTTTGATGCATTTAGAAAGGCGTATAGATTATTGTCAAATGATAAAAGTCCTTTACGATTCGTCACCATATCACAAATTAAATCAACTAGATTATAACTCTTTCCCTGAATTATAATTCGTTTCCCTGTACTGTCGACTTGAACTTGATGATCACCATCAGTTTCCAACATGAGATATGATAATACTCTTTTACTCTGTTCTCGATAGATCACTGGCAATAGGCTTCCAATTGTTGACACTATGGAATTCAATTCCTTCTCCTTTGATTGCACTGCTGCTGCAGAATCTTAAGGGGATGTTTCCTGTTTAGAGGGATCTGTGACGGTAACAGCAGGTCTCTCACGATAAGGTCTTTGTTTGTCCACACGTCGCAATGCATCTTGAAGTAAAAGCTTTTTGTCATCAGCAATATTCTCATCATTAATGAATTTGCTTAGATTGTCTTCAAAATGTTCGACGGGCGAGAGGACAAGTTCAAATGGTGTCAATTTATAGGGTTTAGCCATTCTCTAGAGAAAACTGTTTACAAGTCCTGCAATTATTGGCAGTAAAAGTGTAAAAAAGCTACCGCCCGCTTGAAGGAGACGTTTTCTTTTAAAAATTTTCCCTTGTTTTTGCAAGCCAAGGCGCTTACAGTGGAACGATGTTGCTTTGTCTGTTGTCTAACACCTTCTGGCAAGTGTACATCGCCCTCAGTTAAATTTAAACAAAGTTCAGATATTAGATTAATGAAATCATTGTCAACACCATGTTTGAGTATAGCCTTCCTGAGTGGAGGTTTTGAAGTACCTAAAACGGAAAATAAATGCCGTTGTTCGTGTAGTTTCTTCAGTGTCATACTGGCAACTAATAGCTTTTTCTACTGTTCATCCGAAGATATACGGTAATTTCATTGTCGAAAATGTCGGTGACTACACGTAGATCCTCGGGTGTGCTCTGATTAAGATCTAGCAAAATGTAGCCGTAGGGCTTATTGTCGCCTGAGTGTACGCTGACAGCAGAAATTTAGGGGCGCCTGGATATATTTGCTTATTGAGAGTTATTAGTGAGCTAGAATCACGAACAACTCGATAGATAATATAGATGGTGCAATTAAAAGCAAGGGTTCGCATACATTTGCTCTGATGAAACAGATTGCGTAGAACTTGGGTTATGGAAATCTGTTCATGATGAGAGCGAACAGTGAACAGCTTTAGCATTTCCTGTGAGAACTGTTCAATGGATTCAGCCAAATCATCAATAATCAGCCACGAGTTTGGTTCAATACTATTGAAAACATCAAGTCCCCGTATGAATTGTATTGGTATGGGTGTGGCAATAGCTTTTATTTGATCATAGTACTCCTGCCAAATACTATAGCAATAATAAATTTTCTTTGGTTTTTCCAAAAACATTTTATTACAATTTTGAATTATTTTAGCTAAAAGTGTCGTTTTCCCCGACATTGATGGACCACACAGAAACGATCTGAATGGTGTTCTAAATTGATACATGCTGCTGCTGCTGTTGACAACAGTCGGACTACAACTAACCGTAAATCATACTTATCCAATGAATAAGTAGTAGTAGTAATTTTTCTTAGATCTATCTACGTTAACAAGAAAAACAAAAACGATATTTCATTCATTTATTCGACATGAAAACTCTATTTGTTCAAACATGAACAACATAAAAAAACACTTGTTCAACAAGAACAAAAACTCTATTCGTTCAAAAATTATTAACATGAAAAAATTACACTTTTTGTTCAACAAGAACAACGATAACACTTTATGTACAACACTTATTTGCATAAAAAAACACTTCTGTTCAAACATTTATTATCAAAACACTTATGTTCATCAAGAACACCAACAATAACACTTTATGTACAACACTTATTGTCTTAAAAAAGAACACTTTTTGTTCGGCAAGAACAACTATTTGTCCAAAAAGAACACACATTTATGTACAAACACACACTATTTGTACAGTAGCACACTTTTTTTGTACAGCATGAACATGAACTTTAAAAAATAGCACAGTTGAACATTATGAATTTAAAAGGACCCCCACCCTCCGGGATCGAAACAGTATACATTAGTCGTCGTCACTGCTGCTACAGGTTAGGTTGGGTTAAGGTTAGGTTTGGGTTAGGGTTGAGTTAGGTTGGGTTAAGTACAGATTAATTTATCCAGACCAAGTTGATTGCGATAGTCTATGCATTCAACCCGGTCTGAAATACGGTAGTGGCCATGGGGTAGTACACTTACACCATTCTCAAGCACAAAGACTTTTTCAGATATGCATGACATTGCATTCTTTTCCACTCTTACAGTATAATTTTTATATTGTAGAGAGCGAATTGTAAGCACTTGTGCTCTCGGCACTAGGCTAATCTCTACACAGTCTCTGTACATACTCATGTTGAAATTGCTCTTTACAAAATGTTTAGGCACCCCTTTACACGCCTGCTTTACATCCCTGTTATGAGTTTCCACGCAATAAACTTTAGGACCCGGGAACACCCCCTTGGATATCAAATCATTCCCTGTCTCTGATTTTAACGTTAGTAGTTGGTTGGGGGCTTGACGTTTCACCAACTCGGGGTAGATGGACGGATTCCAGTTAGTGAAATCCATCCGCGAGCTGATGTGTTCCCCATTTTCTAAATCCCCCAATAAATCCTCGGTTTTTACTTTTAACAGCAGAGAATCTGTATCCCCATAGTAAACTTGAACCTCCCCCTCCCGTGGCCATTGCACCTTGCACACATTGTAAAAAAACGACAACATGAGCTTTTTGGAAATTTCAAGTACTGAACTACCTTCTGCTATATTCTTGTTCAGTACCACATTTCTCTTTTTCCTGTGTAGAAGAACCATGCCAGCCTCTATGCTCGTGAACGTTGTAATATTGGGGTCGGCAATAATTCGTGCACACTCTTGAGGATCAGTCACGACGTCGCAATGAGATCTTCTTCTTCTTCTAATTCACAGCAGGCGGGCTATTCAGTTGGTACTATTTAGCCCTCTTCTTTTTGCTTCACTCTGTGGGCTACAGAGCTAATGTCTTGGTTGTCTCTTATTTATTAATCTGTTCCGTACTTGGAGATCTGTTCCGTACGCTTTCACACATTTTGCCAAACGCTGAATTTAGAATGAGTTTGTACATTTCCTTCTCTACTTTGGTGTTTGCCCGAGAGCGTTTATCAACAAAAGTGTCGATAAACGTCTTTAAGTAGGGTTTTTGACTGAATTGCAGGACCCTATGTATTTTGGTGATCTATGAAACTATTGTTCACATCAGTGCAAAAGCACATGATGAACAACGATATTCTCTTTAGGGTCCAGATCTGCAATCAGTTTTTGCTTAGAGGGGGTCCAGTGCATCCTCATATCCTCAACCAATGATCGATTGTAGGGGCTCAGCGAGTCCCTGGTCACTGGTCGATTGATACAGGGAAAAACAAAATCTCTGACTGAATCAGGAAGCGCCAACGGAATGAGCCCGTCAATTTCAAAGAACCATCCTTGTGGCCCATTGTCCTCAACGGTGTAAATGTCGGGGAACTCACAAGGATTCTCAAGCCATTTATAGTTCCCACACGGCAAAGAGTAGTGAGACGTTGCCGAGGGGTACAATGAGTTCATGTCCAAGAACACTGCATTTGACTTTGCACCGGTGTTGTTTTGTCCGCTTGGATCGGTTGTCAAAACGCGATCCCCATGAAAAACATACCCACCCCTCATTGATCTTTCTACAAAAAGGTGTTGATCCACATCAGTTATTAAGCCTATTTCCTCCCTACTAATTTTTAAAATCAAGTCCATCACCAAATGTGGTGTGGAAAAATAATAGCCTATATCTAGTCCGAATAGATTTGGTCTGTGTTCTTGCAGACTATGTCTAACAGAGTTAAAACGTCACTGGCCAAGTACAGTCTACAATATTCCCACCCATTTTAACAATTCCCCTTAGACCACACCTTCTTGGCAAATTCATACTCCTCGGCTGTGCATTCACTGTTGGTGAGTGAATTATAGAAAGCTCCAATTGGAGGTAGTTTCACCTCGCTTAAGCGAGCGCCAGAACAGTAATAGTCGTATGCATATACACCTTTACAGGTCAATAGGTCATACATTTCACTGTCTGGAAAGTGCTGTTTAAGCAAAGGAAAAATATCAAAATTGTCACTTTTCTGCACTTGAATCAATTGACTCAATGCCTTGGGAAAAAAACTAAAAGAATCTAAAAACCTGATTTTATTCCAGCACGTATGCCCATTATTTACTACCTGCCATTTCAACTCGAGAAGCACTAGCTTCTCTGCTGATTTGGGAATGATGTTATAGGTAAATGAATTATTTACCCATGGACTATCTACTCCCCCTCCCTCCCTGTGCATACGTGCCAGTGCCGGTAAAATAAATTTTAAATCATAATTTGAATTATGAATAAAAACTGGAATAAAAAACTGCTGGCTAACGTTTAAGTTACACGATTGATGCGCTACCCCTCTAAAATTACTACCCCAGAGGATATTTCCTGCCACAAGTGATTGTGGTCTCTGACTTTCCCCTTCCCCCCTCTTTTCCCTTTCCCCTTATCCCCCTCTTCAAACTCCTCCTTACAAACCCAACATATTTTTTGATTTTTAATCGTGAGACAATCCTCTGCAGACAACACCATTGGGTAATGCGTATTTCTCAAACGAGAAATAGCGCCATTAGCGGTGCCAATTAATTTAGTCAGTGCCTTGACCATACACTCTCCCTCATCCAATGTTTCAACTATTTCTAACAACTGCATAGTGATAGAACTGTCTCTTTGCGCGTGGCCGTAAGAAACTGCAATAGCTTGATGTTCTTTGATTCGATTTGGAAATCGAAGATCGTTCACTTCCACTAGCTTCGCTTCACAATCCAACGAGATTTTATTGCTCTGGAGGAGGGTGTTTTGAAAATTGTTAAAGCGAAAATGACCCTATCCCCTGAAACCGCTTCCACTGACTGGTAGCCATGCCGTCTACAATGTTTCATATGATTTCGCAACTTTAATTCTGTCCAAAATCTAGACAGGCATGTCGGACAGTTGAAACGTACCCCCCGCCCCTTTTTACCCTCCCCTAGAACTCTACTAATCTCTGTAATTGGGTTAAAATGGCCAATTGAATTGGGGTCACTAGGTGGTGTGTACAACAGCCATACCCAGTGTTTCACCAATTCAATCGACGGGCCTCTTACTGGGAACACCACCCCCTTCTTTTTAGAACGAACCCCATCTTCAAATTCAGTTTCATACTGAACCGCACAGTAACGCCGATATTTAAATGGGCATTGGCCCTTTCAAAAATATCAATAGACCTGAGCGTTACTGGGTATTTCCCCTCTAAACAAGAAAACTCTACAATGGAAAAATCGGACCCCTCCTTCCCATGTACAGCCCAGTGATCTAAATTCGTCTTGGAAGCGTCATCTGCTAGAGGCTCAAATGCTGATATGAGGAAAGCGTACTTGAAACATTTTTGAGCCGTTTCGAAACGAATTCGCTGGACACCTCAACAACCTACTAAATCGGGATTATATTTTAAAACTATTGACCCCTCAGAACCTGCCCCCCCCCCTACTAAAATAAAATCGTTTTTAAATTTACAAATATCAACGCTTAAATTTTCAACATAAAGAACTACAGACCCACTCCCGTTTTCGTTATAATTCTCGAGATGCGTAATAATATGGCTTATCCACTCTGAAAAAACACCCTCAAAATTCTCTAAATGGGGATAGACCACTCACATCTCGGTATATACAAAATGATGATAAACCTCACTTTTTCCCTCATTTAAATAAAACAATAGAAACCTTAATTGAATCCCTACCTCCTCCCCACAACTGAATTTGGTTCTCTAGCAGTGCACGAATTCTATCCACATATTCATGAACAATTTCTACAGGGTCAAACACAAAATTACCACCCAAAAGCGAATTAAAAGGGTCTCCAAAAGTTGCAGTGTAGACAACTATTGTATTTAAAATTGTTTTTGAGAAGTGAAACTCAGTAAATGGTGTTAATTGGATAGTACCCCCTCCTCCTTCTCCCCCTCTGTATATTATCACCACCCTCCCCACATTGTTCATCAATAGAATTGTTTGAAGACATTCCATCCTCCCCCTCATGTATATTATCATCACCCCTCCCCCACATTGTTCAATAATAGAGTCATGGGAAGCCACTTCAGTTGTTTGAAGTGGAAGTATGTTATCAGTGGGGGGAGGTTTCCCTGTTAATTAATTTGTAAAATCCTCTAAAAGCTGTAATGTGTTTGGACTTAGCAAAGGTAAGTCCCCCTGCTCAACTGCGCTATAATCAACATTAAAAAACTCAGCTAAAAACTCATCAATATTATCTGGGATATCGTTAATGATACCGTCCCATGTTGAATTGTTGAGGTAGTCCACACGCGCGTCTTCTCCTTCTCCAACTGATGAGCAAGGGGGAGATAGTGAATATGGAACCAGAACAACCTATAAAAGAAAATAGCTTATTTTCAAAGTGTCTAAATCATCCCTATTTTTGAAAATTGGATTATTATTTAAAAACGCGCTTAATAGCATTTAGTTCCCTACTCTATATATTCTGAAAGTTCCAACTTAATAAAATCTAAAAGATGAAATAGAAGGTTTTGATTTTGTTCAAACAACTCAAGAAATAATTCATATTAATACTCTATATCTGCTTTGGAAAAAAAACCGCGGTCTTTAATTGATAGCCTATCCCTTTCTGGCCATACAGTTTATAACGCAAAGATTTTGGTATGAGGAAATTATGATCGGAATATAGGGCCTTTTTGGCTTCACTATGAGAATTCAACAGACTGAATGTATACAATAATTGACCTGATTTAAAAGGGGGAACAATTTCTTTTAATATCTCTGACACACTTTTACTGTGATGAAATGAATCGATTATTGGAAGGCCCTTTAAAACTATAATATTCTAGTGAAAAATAGCATTTTGAGATAAAAAGACTCTCTACTACAGTAAACTAGAAATTAACGAAAAATATTATTATGAGGTTTAAAAATAGCGAAGATGCCTACAGTGGGCAGGGAAAATAGGAAAGATTAAAAAAAGAGCGGTTTCTTTGACAGATAAAAAAATTACATTATATTTAGATATCTCTGAGGGGAGGAAGCAAAGAAATTTAAAACAAGGGGCGGGGGATTATAGAGAAAATAACATTTTAATATCTATGACACACTTTTACAGTGATGAAAAATGGGTTTGTTTAGATATTTCTATAACCAGATAAAAATGCTTACATTTTTATATTTCGGCTGTAGTTGAGTGTCAGATGGACCGGGTAAAGCACGATGGAGGGCGGACGGGGCGGCGGCGTTATGTTCTTGCGCAGATTGGGCTGCGGCTTGTACAGTAGAGCCAGTGATGGTACGGACTTGTGCAGTCAAGCCAGCGATATCACAGGCTTGCACAGATGAGACAGCAGGGTTCTCCATCCTTATGGCCCATTTTCTTTTTGGCTTTTGCCCAGACTGCATAGGGGCTGGCACTGATGGGGCTGCCCCACCCTCCCTTGCTCTCTTTTCAGGAGGAGGTGCACATTCTTCATAAATGTCCTGAAAAAAAGAAAAAATTTAGTACTGAAATAAGTTTTCCCTTTTTTACAGAAGAAAAATTAGTACCCCTCAACCCCCTAACCATAATTTTGTCTAGAAAGCATTTATCATGAAGAATCCCCCTCCCCTAAACCAAAAAAGCAAAGCAAAGAGTAAAATTTTATGAGAAATATACTATGCTTGGAAAACATACGTTTTTATTGCACAACTTGTGAAAAAAGTAAAAATTGACAATCACTAGTTTGTAGCCTTAGGAGAGAAATCAATGTTTCTATTTTTACCATTTAGAAAAATTTTTTAAATGTTCCAGTCTATAGGCTTTGAAATAGAAAAAATATTGTTAACCCAGCAGCTTATAGGCCTAAAATTTACGATCTTAGATGTAAATGCTATTCAATTTACACATAATAAAGCTATGTACCTTTTTCTTAGAAATCCCGCCCCCTTACTTTTCATGCGAAGAAACACTTGTTTTAACTTTACAATGAAGGTGTTAGAAGCGAGGCATTGCAACCCTAACCCCCCCCCCATATAAACACTGAGTACTCAAAATGGAAAATGAATATTACATGAAACTGACATCCATCCCCCTCTTAACAATGTCCCCCCCCTCTTTTTAGAGAAGAAAACCCCTCTCCCTTTTCAGTAAAGCAAAAGTCAAATTTGCGATGAAGAAGCTATGATGTTAATTTCATCAAAAGTATCCTTTTTTTCTGTGAAACATTTTGGTTAAGCCGCTAACGTAAGGATTAACAAACAGGATATAGTTTAAAAGGGTGACAGTAATTATCAGCTATTTAAAACTTCACGGAAATGCTTAAGTCAAACCAGAGTGGCTTAATAGCTAAGGGATTGACAGAAAGTTGGTTGTCAAAAGTAGAGTTCTAAAACATAGTTATTTCTATTGGAAGAATTAAAGTCGTAAACTGAGAGGGGTGTGGAGGGGGAAGGTTAGGTTTACGTGGTAAAAAAGAACATATTTTAAGCTTTCTAGCGAGTATAAACAATATATAGTGGAGTTTTTATTGTGTGTGGGGGGGGGAGTTACCTGAATTTGAATTTACTGGAGGGGCTACTATATAAAATGATTTTATTTGAAAATAAACTATGAAAATTCACTAAACAGAACTCACATTGTTAATCGCTGTAGCCAAGGTTTCCAACTCATCAACATATTCCATTGTTATATCCATAGTGTCTTGGAACTTTCTGAATGTTTAATCACAACGCATGTCCGTTATATAGGAAATCTCAAGGGCGAATTGTGATGTAGGAAACCATATGTAACCGACTCTCTGATTGGCTTAGAATGGTGATGTAACCGTACTCCCTGATTGGCTTAGAAGGAGACACGTGATCCTGTTTCTCGTTATCAGATCAATACATTCTCCCCAGCGATTATGTAAATCAAGTTCTCGGAAATTCACTTCCCCCCTCTTGTCCTAGATCAATACATTCCCCACCGATTATGTAAATCAAGTTCTCGGAAATTCACTTCGCCCCTCTTGCCCTAGATCAATACATTCCCCATCGATTATGTAAATCACCCCCAGTGTCATTACACCTGGACGAACAACAACAAATCAATTGACCTTGACCTCATTAGACTCGATCGATAATCCTTGAATAAATTATAGCCCGTCAGACTAAACTGTAGATGGCAGCACAATGTTCTCGTGGGAGTTATAGATAGTTTTCTACTTATATAAGATTTTTATTGAAAGCTTTGTTGTAGAAACTTCAAAAGGGCTCTTTTGATTGGAAATTGAAAGGGTTAGGGCCATTTTTAATAGTTGAAAGGGATTGGAGAGCGACTATAACCTCTTTCACGCCCACCATTTCCCCAAACACATCCAATCAAAATTTTGAGATAGCCATGTTGTTTAACGTAGTTGAAAGTTCTGGAAATTTGGTCTTAGAGGATGACAACCACCCTAACAGACCTTAGGGTTTGGGTTTTAATTTATGCCCTGGGGGCATAAAAGGTGTTTATAGAAAGCGTTGTCGTTTCCAAAAGGGCTCATTCGATTGGGAATCGAAAGGCCTAGTGACCTTTTTAATAGTCGAAAGTGATTGGACGGCTTGACATTTTTATAGTAAATATTGAACTGGGTATAATGTATTATTTTTTGTTGTTGTTGCTGTTTAGACCAGGGCACTTCGTATCGAAGGAGTTGTCGTGCGACTTTAGAAAAGGGCTCATTCGATTGAAAATAGAAATGGCTGATGCTCTTTTAATAGTTGAAAGTGATTTGAGGGTAACCAATCCCCCTTTCACTCCACCCTCCCCTGCCCAACCTCCCATGCCAACCCTTCCATTTCTGCTCTTAAAATTTAACCAAATCAAAATAGCGTAAGTGTATCCAAGCTATCAAAGAAAGTAAGCAGATTTTTTGCGAATGGTATCAAGTTTTCCATTTCAGGTCAACTAGAGGAGGTATGAAACAAAATTAAACAGTGCAATTTGTGTCCAGATTTTTAAAAGGGTGTATGTTGTTTTATGAAAGAAATGAAAGAAAAAGTTTTATGAAAGAAAACTTTTCTCTTCTAAATTAATTTTCTAAAACAGATTTGATCAACTTGACTTGATTTCTATCGCGGATTGAACTGGATCTTTTGACTTTAAATTTGAAAAAATAAGCATGAAGTACGGATTTTGAAATGAAAACATGATACAAGGTAACTGAGTAAAAACATTTTCGCAACACTGCCATAAATCTTTCTCGAATTGCTGCAGGTTTTATTGTCATCCAATTATTTCTCAGTAAGTAATTTTTTGAGCCGCATTGTCATTTCATAATTCAGTAAAACTGAACAAATAATAAAAATAAATGTTCTTGATAAGTGACGGTGAAAAATAATAGAAGTAGTCTTGCGTACATATTCAGATCCCTCATCCGTGTACAGCTACAATCAAGTTACACAAAATCAAGGACAAACTCATAAACAAGTAAAAAAAAGGCTAAGCTCTGGTTTTTCAATCAAGCCATATTAAAATTTGTTGGAAAAAGTAAGAAAAGTAAAAAGAGGAAAAATATATAGAAAATATATTGACAGCTACAACGGGGAAATATTAAAATTTAAGGGATTAGGAAAAAGCTCCAATGGAATTTACCTTATCATGTGTCTGTCAAGTTGGAAGGTCGCCCTTTAGTTTCATCCGTAAAAAAATTATTTGCTTTTATTTCTGAGCAGTCTAATTTCATGTTAGATTTAAAAACATCAGCCTTAACACTGGACTTTTATTGGCTAAGAGTGGTGGTAGTCCCACTATTATCTGTGATAATTTCTGTCCGCTTTAAGTTTGACTCGTCCATTTTTTTGTTCGACTCGTAGTCATTCATTTCGTTTTAACGCTTGACTCATCAGTTTTAAGTTTGATTATTCATTTTAGTTTCTGTTCATTTTAAGTTTCATTTATTCATTCTTAGCAATATGTTCTATTTAAAAATTTGATGTGATAATTCATTCTAATGTGTGCTCTTTTAGACGCGATCTATGCATTCATAGTAATTTGTGCTTGTTTTAAGTTGGACTGATTATATGACTTTGTTTCTGTTTATCTTTCATAATATTGCTCTTTACACTTTTCTTTGAAAATTATTTTTTCAAATTAATTTTGGTTAGTTTTCTATTTGACATAGTTTTATTATGTTCTTTTGTGACTGTTAGTGTGTTAAAAAAAAGTAAAACAAAATATATATAGGCCTACATAGTGCTTACAAAAAGATCTCTGTTTTAATATCATGAAAAAAAAATCGCAAGTCAAAACTTACGATTATCAAAACTTAGGATAGGATCATGTCTTCCCCCAAAATTGTTCGTCTTTTTTTTTGTCTTGATGAAATTGCCCCCCCCCCCTCTCACACAGTGTATTCTTGTGCGTGTGCCTGTATTTCATTGTTGGATAGAGTTTGCTGTAATAAGATAAGATCTATTAAACAAATTGAATCTGTCGCATGCCCTGTTGGGCTGAATTCGTATTCTTAAATAAAAAATAAAAAAAAAAAAAACACCTTAAAACACATAGTTCTTAAATTAAAAAACGAACTTACGTACTCCCCTCGGAAATATACTCTAGACAATTTAATCCCGGTGAAAATGTACCCTGGACAATTACCCTTAACAACTCCACGCGTAAAATTGAGACGAAAAGGGCATAGTTAGTGGGCTTTTCAGCTATGATGAACAAAATAGGTTTGATCGAAATTTATTTTCGA